>JASAND010028481.1:0-19858 GCA_030248195.1 Trissonchulus latispiculum
TTACAGACAGCTAGAAATGTTAAGCATAAGAGTACGTAGGTCTGTAGGTATATACAACGATTAACCGTCAAAGCCTAAAGGAGAAAAATGTAAGGATAAGAGTGGGGGGTCTGGGGGCGATAGCCCCCCAGAAAAGTTAGGAGCTTTTTTGCATTTTGGATGCTCAGGAATTTTCTTCTGGACACTTCTCTATGAAAAATTTAGCTGCGTCTACTTTGTGTCCAGCCAAAATTTTGGTGTCCAGCTAAGAAAATTTGTGTCTGGACACGCTCCTGGACCACAAACCGTGGGATTCGGGAGCAATCTCGTCTCTAGAATCCCAAAAAACCGCTGATCTAGTGCTCCAACTAGGGCAATCCGGACTCCGCCGAGTGCCTAGTGGTCACTGATGGCCGACAAGTGTCCAGCGAGTTTTTAAAGTGCCGTTTTGTTAAAAACGTTTTTTCGTGTTTGTGAGTGTCGCACCTATTTCCAGGTATTTTGGCAGATGTCCTCAGAACTTCTCATTTTGGTGAGGTGTATATGACCCACTGTCACGGACCCTGCCGGACTCAACAGGTACCAACTGGACAGCTGAAAACACAGTCCTGGGGCCTAGGGCGCCAAAATCTGGCATTAGTTTTCGGCAACTATGGTCCCACACCGACTTCTGGGATCACGTTTGCCGGTCGGATTTGGTTTCAGGCCCGGTTGGTACTGTTACACAGAGTCGGCAACCTCAAAAACAACGGGTACAAGGGTTTTCTGAGGTCGCTTCGCTTCGAATTTGACGTTAGTTTTGCTCTTTTCGCTGTTCTGACTTCAGTAACAAAATCATCTTTGGTGATTTTTTATTTGTTAAAGATTTAACAAAAAAAAAAATTCAATTCCCATACTTACTTCAGGTATGTCCCAACTGGGAACTTCTATATACGTTGTACCGATATTTCATTGTCAGAAATACATGCAATAACCTTTATGGGTTTTCCCTCAACAATAATTCCGAAATCAAAAATTCCCGGTCATGAACGTTTTTTACGTCACTTTCCCCCTTGGCACCCTCAATTTCAAAGGCCCGTACGGTACGGAGAATCTACCTCAAACTCACCGTCGAGACGTGTGACTATCAATACGCAATTGATTTGGGTCCACTTCCTAAAAAGGATTAGGGTGGGGTGATTTTTTTTTGTTAAAATTTCGGTGATTTTTGTTAAGTTTGCTATATATACCCCGAAAGTGAACGTTTTGATATTTAAATTCGGCCAGGTCGGCCAAAAGTGGATTTTGGCAAATCGGCCAAATGGCCAATTTTTTGTCAAAGCTACAGAACTCAGGGGAGCGAGCACTGCTTTTTCGTTTTTTTACGTTTTCGCATCAATTTTTTTTAAAAACACAAAAATTTTAAAAAAACACTAAAAGCACACTCACATTTTCACCTGAAAGAGCGAATTTTTATTAATTTTAAATCCTAATTTTCTCATTTTTTTCCAAAAAATTTTTTATAGCTCAAGTATATATCCGCTATATATCTATGTTTTTAGTTCTATTTGCTCTCGTTCAAGTATTGGGTTTTCGTGTAGCCTTCATTCTTAAGTAGCGGTAATATTAGGGACTGTACATACAGGCAAATTATTCTATGAAATTAAAATTTCCAAATTCTGGAAATGACTGAAACTGTCGAAAAGCAAGGTTTGAAGAATTTCAGACCAAATTTTCACAAAAAATTAACGGGTCTCGTATTCCGCCCCCAGACTTCATTGCAAGCGCAAAACAAGACGTCACATTTAATGTTCAGAACATTGAAAATATTGCCGAGCATGCAATATATGCTTTAAAATTTCCAAACACGCGAAAAATGCTAGTCAAAAGTTTAAAATTTTCAAAAACCGTTAAAAAACATACATTACTGCATGAACTCAGGAAAACACACATTTTTTGAAACACACATTTTCTTAAAAACACTAAAAGCACAGGCAAATTTTGAAAAACCCTGCGAGATGTGGTTTGTTTAGATAAGGACGAATTTGTCAGCGGGGAAAAACCGTCAACGTGGAAAAATCACTTCAGTGGCTTACCGGTATGAGCTATCTAGGACTGGCTTTTCCTAGGCAACAATTTCTGGCGGGGGGAAGTCTGGGTGGGTTCCACCCCCAGGTCTGGGAGGGGGGGGGGGCTCGATAAAATACATTTTTGCTGCTGAGCTAAAATATATTCACTATTTTAACTTAAATGTAAGCTTAAAATTGTTAAAAATGCTTAAAATAGGTAAAAATCCGGCCGGAAATTTCGAAATTTCCGTCCAAAACCCATTTTCCTAACTTTGGGAGCGTTCGAGATGGGGCGACCCAGTCTGGGGCGGATTTGTGGGGGCCCCCACTTTCGTATGAAAAAGCGTGATGGTCATTCCAGGAAGAGCATCCGTCTTGGCGGGCGGAGCAGTTGTCGCTCCCACAATTTCAGCAACTTTGGAGCCGAAAGTTTTGGTCCGTAGGCTTACCGAAATTTTGGTACTTGGGAGGCTGACGTGAACCTGGGAGGCCGGGAAGCATTCTAGACCAAAGTTTACGTGTAGGGGCACAAGGTTGCGCATCATGAGCCGACCTGCGAAGTAGCCAGCTACATGCGGGAAAACCCACTTTTCAAATTCTGGAAAATTTTTTCTAAGCGTTGCTAGGTCAAACGAATACATACATCTACGCACAGAGCCTATAGATTAAATTGATATAGGTTTTACCTGTTCGATCTGTTATGTGAGTCTCAGGGGTCAAGATGGTACGCTTCAAGCCAAAATTTTCAAATTTGCCAAAAACGCTTATTTTTGCCTAAAAAATGGGTTTAAGCTTCTGGCTCTAAATACAGGAAAACACGTTTTCTACAATTATACTAAACCGACGAAAATAGTAATTTTTAAAAAAATTTCCAAAATTTGCCTATGCAAACATACCAAATTTTCAAAAAGTCACTATAATTCTTCAACAAAAAACTAATATATTTTTTGATGCAGTTGCAAAATTGAACGGCACGCTCCTGGCAACTTGCCAAAAAATTTCGGGTGGATTCCCGCCGGGTTTTTCCTGCATATTTCGCCAGTTTGGGACATTTTCTCACAAGGATAAAATTTTGGAGAAGTGTTCTATAGCTCATAAGAAGTTTACGACTAGGCCTAGCAGCTCGTATAGCCCAGTATCCTAATATCTCAAACCAGTGTGCTCCGGCCAACATCTCTTTCCCCGCTTGACATGGTCCTAGGCGATTTTTGATATCTGGTTGTATCGTGCTCTGCAGCAGGCCGGTCAGTTGCCACTCGGAAAATTTGGGTGTCTCAACCTCAGAATATAGTCAAAAATAGGCCTAAATATTAGAAGTAAATATGCGGACGCTACCGGGGTACGTCCACGATATCGCAGCTATGTGCAGTGCTGCTATCGCCGTACCCATATGCATGTCGTAGCGCGTTGTCTGTAGACTGTAAACGGCTAAACATATGAAACTTGGTGAAAATTACAGTAAAGGGGGAACTCAGCTATGGTTGGCAATTTCTAGCACACGTGCTGCTGCCCCAAACACAAGCACCTTTCGATAACAAGTTGTTCATTCGTCACCAGGTATTTGAAACTCGGCACGTTGTACAGATAGTTTAGACATGACAAACTATTATGACGATACGTTTCGGGTATGGCTTCATTACGATACCATGTGGCCGCGCAGCTGTGGAGTGCTGTAGAAGCGTACAGCACGGCCTATGGGTCTCAACTGCGGAAAACTGCAATCATCCGGAATTCTGTTGGCAGGTGCATAATGCAAGCATTGGAAAATCATGCCATAAGGTCTCCTTTTTGACAGTGAAGTCCTGCGTAACTACTCTGCAGTGTCATGCATGCTGAAGTATCACGTCTACAGCTATTGTGGTAAGCCAGTACTGTCCGAAATCTCAGGCAGCGCGGCTAATTGCAAATCGTAGCTGTATGAGTTCTCATCGCACAGTAAAGTTTGGCATCTCGCAATGTGTAATGCTGAAGTGTGAAATCGGCCTACAACAGTCACAGGTAAGTTGCAATATCCGAAATTTCGTGCACAAGTGCTGCAGAGCACGCAAAATCAAAGCTTTCTATGAGTTTGCCTTCACAATCGACAGTGGGAAAGTTTGCATATGAGCGCTGCAAGTAGAGCGCCTTATGCTATATATTTTGCAGTAACTAAAAACTATTGCGTTATACTGGATGTTGGATTTCTGTCAAAATAGAGAAAAAGCGAGTTTACAACTTGAACTTTTCAAGCTTCTTTGTCTCTGTATTTGCTGACGACAGATTAAGTGAAATTTTTCCACACAGTTTCCAACGTGTTTCCTTTGCTTACACTGAGAACTCCAAAAATGAAATATCTACAATAATAAAAATGTTCGGTAAAGTATTACGAAATGCAATATTGGTGACATTCGGTTGTATAATGAACACAGTACTAGGTGGGTAGAAACGTTAAGTATGGAGCAGGTTGTAAATGCCAGGACAAATTGTTAAAGCGCACTAATATACAGCTGAACAACCCATAATTTCAAAATCATGCTCCAATTTCCACATAACGATTCTGACATTCTAAAGCTTATACACAAACAATGCAGATCTTGTACAGTCTCGTACTGTCAGAGCAGAATCCAGTATTGTTGATGCGAAAAAGCAGTTGATATTATGTACGTGTTATTACAGTACTGGTACGCACGACAATATTAGGTCATGCTGACAAATCGTACAACTTTCCGAAGAACTGCTCAAAGTGCCAGTAGACACCCTTGACAGTTTTCGCGAATAGTAGGTTCAGCGAGCCGGTCCATATTGTCGTGCTTTTAACCTAGTCTTTCCTGGCATCTCTAAGCGAACCTGTCCCTCCCACTTAAGTTGAAACTACGCACCGAATGTATTCCATATTGCATTTTTCACGCGCTCCGGCGGAGCATGAAAAATGCAATATGGGTGACATTCGGTTGTAAATGGACAGATGACTAGGTTTTGAAACGTTAATGTGGGAGGGACAGGTTGTAAATGCCAGGAGGACTAGGTTAAAAGCGCACTAATATGGACCAGCTTCGCTGAACAACCCATATTCGCGAAAACTGTCCAGAGTTTCTACCGGCTGCTGATTGGTGTTGCTATTGGCAGTTCTTCGGAAAATTGTACGACTTTTGTCAGCATGACCTTGCAAGTATATGTTAATACACGTACATAATGTCAACTGCCTTTCGCATCAACTTAATACAAGATTCTGCTCTGACAGTGCAGAAAAACACCTTGAACACCTTTCTATCAGAACTGCATTGTTTATTTGGAATAAGCTTTAATATTTCAAAATCGTCCCGCTTGCTTTGAAAGCTGAAGAATGTAGATCTTACTCGTATGTCATGTGGAGTGGAGCATGAGTGACCGCGAATATGGGTTGTTCAGCGAAGCTGGTCCATATTAGTGCGCTTTTAAATTAGTCCTCCTGGCATGTACAACCTGTCCCTCCCATATTAACGTTTTAAAACCTATTCCTCTGTCCATTTACAACCGAATGTCACCCATATTGCATTTTTCATGCTCCACCGGAGCATTTTTATTCTTGTCCTATTTCATTTTTAAGGTTCTCAGTAAAAAGCAAAAACGTTAAAGCTGTATGAAAGAAACTTTAAAAATTCCGCCAATCATTAATCGTCAACCGAAAGTACAGAACAAAGAAGCTTAAAGTTCCAAGTTCTTCCTTTTTCTCTATTTTGACAGAAATCCAACATCCAGTACCTATGACAGCAATAATTTTAGTTGCTGTATATAGCATATAGCACTCTACTGCAGCGCAACCAAATGCAAACTTTACTGTCAGTGAATGAAACTCATAAAGCACAATTTGCAATGCTCTGCAGCACTTGTGTGCAAAATTTCGGACGATTGCAACTTACCTGTAACTAGTTGTAGGCCGTGCTTTACTTCAGCAGCACTCTACTGCAGCGCAACCAGATGCAAACTGTACTGTCGGTGAAGGAAACTCATACGGCACGATTTGCAATGCTCTGCCGCACTTGTGTGCAAAAATTCGGACGATTGCAACTTATATACCTGTAGCTAGTTACAGGCCGTGCTGTGCTTCAGCAGCACTCTACTGCAGAGCAATTAGGCGCAAAATTCACTGTCAAAAAAGGAGACTTATATGGCATGATTTCCAATGCTATTATTCTGCACCTGCCTTCAGAATTTCAGACGATTGCAAGTTTTCTGTAGTTAGTTATAGGCCGTGCTGTACTTCTGCAGCACTCCACTGCTGCGCAACCACATAGTAACATCGTAATAAGTATACGAAACGTATCTATAATAGTTTGTCGTGTCCTAAACTATCTGTATGCCGAATTTCAAATACCAGTGACGAATGAATAACTTGTTATCGAAGGTGCTGTGTTTGGGGCAGCACATACAGCACGGTGGTAGCTAGAGAGTGCACCAACTAACATAGCTACAGTTCCCCCTTACTACAGACATAATTTTCACCAAGTTTCATATGTTTAGCCGTTTACAGTAAGTCTACAGACAGCGCGCTACGGTTGCTGCATAATAGTACAGCACGATAGCAGCACTGCACATAGCTGCGACTATGCTTATCGTGTTCAGCGGCCCCGATAACCCTTATATGCGTCCCACTGTATGGCCCAAAACAGCATATTTAGGCCTATTTTTGACTATATTCTGTGGAGTTGAGACTTAGAAATTTTCCGAAAATGGCTATTTGGCCGGAAAAACTTTGGGCCGGCCGCCAGAACGATCCTAACCAGATATCAAAAATCGCCCTCGTTAGGACATAGTCAAGCGGGGAAAAACCCACTTTTCAGATATTTGGCCAGAACTTTTTACTGGTTTGAGATATTGAAATACTGACTATACAGGCTGCTAGGCCTAGTCGTAAGCTTTCTTATGAGCTATAGAACACTTCTCTAGGGTGCGTCCTTAGTGAGAAAAAATGTCCCAAACTGGCGGGGAAAAAAACCCAATGCAGGAAAAAACCCATATGCGGGAAAAAATCCCACCCCGAAAATTTTTTGGCAAGTTGCCAGGAGCATTTCTAGCCGTTCCAAATGAAAGAGCGGGTTGTTCTTAGTACAACTGCATCAAAATATATTAGTTTTTGTTGAAAAATTGAGGTCATAGTGACTTTTGAAAATTTGGTATGTTTAACACATAAACATAGGCAAATTTTGGAAATTTTTTAAAATTGTTTATTTTCGTCAGTTTAAGCATCCTATCGTGTAGAAAACGTGTTTTTCCTGTATTTAGAGCCAAACTAGGCCCATTTTAGGCAAAAATAAGCGTTTTTGGCCAAATTTGAAATTTTGGCTTGAAATGGTACCATGTCCGATTTTGACCCCCTGGACCTCACATAACAGATCGAACCCAGGTAAAACCTATATCAATTTAATCTATAGGCTCTATTAAACAAATGTATGTATTCGTTTGACCTTT
Source organism: Trissonchulus latispiculum (assembly GCA_030248195.1). Lineage (NCBI taxonomy): Eukaryota > Metazoa > Nematoda > Enoplea > Enoplida > Ironidae > Trissonchulus > Trissonchulus latispiculum. The sequence goes on from JASAND010028481.1 coordinate 7,455, forward strand.
CCTGCTAACGCTTAGAAAAATTTTCAATTTTGAAAAGTGGGTTTTTCCCGCATGTGGGTTTTTTCCGCCAACTCTAGGTCACCCCCAGGTCGCACCGGAGGGGTTAGAGCAGTGTGGCATATATCATCATGATGCGCAACAGATGCCCTACACATAAATATAATCCGCTTTGGTCTAAGTCTTTCCAGTAGTTCAGGGTCGGTGGCCATGCAAAGTTTGCCAAATTTCGGTACTTGGACGGACCAAAATTTTCGAAAATTTCAAAGTCCCAAAAAATTTGCTGGGAAACAGTGGGAGCGACAATAATACGCCCTCCAAGGTTATTTTGGATGCTCTTCAAGATAGGCTATTAAAATCCTACTGGCTTTTTCGTACAGGGGGGGTGGGGGCCCCCACAAATCCGCCCCCCCAGACTTGGGTCGCCCCCCCCCAGGATTCGGGCCTTCCCCCCCATACCCTAAAGTTAGGAAAAAATGGGTTTTGAGGGCAAATTTTGAAAATTTTTTCCGGCTTCGCCGGATTTTTACCTATTTTTAAGCATTTTTTAGCTATTTTAAGCTTACATTTAAGTTAAAAATAGTGAATATTTTAGCTCAGCAGCAAAAAATAGCTATTTTTAGACATTTTTCTAAAAATTTTTCTTCCCCCCCAGAAATCCGAGCCCCCCCCCCCCCTCCCAGACCTGGGGGGTGGAACCCACCCAGACTTCCCCCCGCCAGAAATTGTTGCCTAGGAAAAAGCCAGTCCTAGATAGCTCATACCGGTAAGCCCACACTGGGGGTGGGTTTTTTCCCGCATTGGCGAGTGGGTTTTTTCCCCGCTTGACTATAAACCCTTCCGTAGATCCTTATGCAACAAACCACATCTCTCTAGCGCAGGGTTTTTCAAAATTTTGCCTGTGCTTTTTAGTGTTTTTTAAGAAAATGTGTGTTTTTTTAAAAAAATGTGTGTTTTCCTGAAATTCGCTTTTCGCAGTATTAACATGTTTTTAACGGTTTTTACAGAATTTTAAACTTTATTTAGCATTTTTCGCGTGTTACAGAAGAAGAAGTACAAAGCATATATTGCATGCTCAGTCTTCATAAACGATATTTCAATGTTCTGAACGTTAAATATTTGCATTGATATTGATGACGTCTTGTTTTGCGCTACAATGGGGGATCTGGGGGGCGGAGCCCCCCAGACGTTGAGAATTTTTTGAAAATTGTGAAAATTTTGGTCTGAAATTCTTCAAACCTTATACTTTTCGACAGTTTATTTTATCCAGTCATTTCCAGAATTTGGAAACGTAATTTCATAGAATAATTTGCCTATATGTACAGTCCCTAATGACACCGCTGCTTAGAATAATGAAGGCTACACGAAAACTAATGCCCAGACGAAAACAAATAGAACTAAAAACATAGATATATAGCGGATATATACTTGCGCCGAAGGCGCAAAAATTTTTGGAAAAACTGAAAAATTAGGATTAAAATTAATAAAAATTCGCTCTTTCAGGTGAAAATGTGAGTGTGCTTTTTAGTGTTTTTTTTTAAAATTTTGTGTTTTTTTTAAAAAAAGTGTGCGAAAACACAATAAAAAACACAAAAAACAGTGCTCTAGCGTCTTCCCTGAGTCCTGTAGCTTTGACAAAAAATTGGCCATTTTTGGCCATTTTAGCGCAAAGTCCACTTTTGGCCGGCCGTACAGATGGCTGGCCGGGCCGGGCAGCGAAAAAATATCAAAAACGTTCACTTTCGGGGTATATATAGCAAGCTTAACAAAAAAATCACCCGAAATTTTAACAAAAAAAAATCACCCCACCCTGACTCACAGGAAAGTCGCAGAGACCCAAATTTTTGCATGGTGATAGCCACACATCTCGACATTACAGCCTGTGAGTTTGAGCCCCTAGGCCCTCTCCATGCGTTCAGGGCAGACCTTTAAGTGAGGGTGCCCAAAAGTGACCTAAAAAACGTTCATGACCGAAGTTCGAATTTCGGGTGCTATTTACTAAGGGAAAACCCTAGGCAACCCATATTGTGCATGTGACATGTCCTGACTGTGGGCTATCGGTACATACGTATATAGAAGTTCCCAGTTGGACCTCTGTGCCGTCCTGGGGTGGGTGATTTTTTTTGTTAAAATTTTAACAAATAAAAAATCATTTTTATGTTTTGTTACTGAAGTCAGAACAGCAGCTAGAGCAAAACTAACGTCAAATTCGAGCTTAGCGACCTCGAAAACCCTTATATACGTTGTTTTTGAGGTTGCCTGGCACTTCTGGTAGCCCAACCTGGTAACCAGCCGGGCCTGAACCGTCCGACGGTAAACGTGATCCCAGAAGTCAGTATTAGACCATAGTTACCGAAAAACTAATGCCAGATTTGAATTCAGCGCCCTGAAAAACCCCCTAGGACATGTTTATAGCCACTTCGGACTGTCCAGTTGGTACCTGGAGGGTCCGGACGGGTCCGGCAGGGGTCACGTGACAGTGGGTCATATACACCTCACCAAAATATGAAGTTCTGAGTTTATCTGCCAAAATGCCTGGAAATAGGTTATAATCACTCACAAACACGAAAAAACAACGTTTTAGCCTTTAAAACGGCACTTTAGAGCCACCAGACTTCATACTGGACGCTGTCGGGGGCCATCAGTGACCACTAAGACTTCGGCGGGGTCAGTTGCCCTAGTTGGAGCACTAGGTTAGCGGTTTTGGGTTCTAAATACGTTATTTAGTGTACTCTATCCCACGGTTTTTTTTGTGTCCAGGAGCGTGTCCAGACACAAATTTTCTTAGCTGGACACAAAAATTTTTAGCTGGACACAAGGTAGACACAGCTAAATTTTTCATAGAGAAGTGTCCAGAAAAGTTCCTGAGCATCCAAAATCTTTAAAAAAGCTCTAACTTTTCTGGGGGGCTATCGCCCCCCAGACCCCCCGCTCTTATCCTTACATTTTTCTCCTTTAGGCTTTGGCCACTTATCTTAACTTGGTTAATCGTTCCGCAACTATGTATATACCTACGAACCTACGTACTCTTATGCTTAACATTTCTATTTTTACTTATTTTATTTATATTTGTATTTAACACCTCCAGGGCGAAGTTTCTTTAGCAAATCCATGAAGTTAGTTCGATTTGGCAGTTGAAATTTCAAGGTAACTTTAGCCATTATTTGTGCAAAAATTAGCCAACATGAATTTCTTAGAAGGCTAGTTTTTAAAAAATTCTTCGGCTTCTGGGGGCTCCGCTGAAAAAACTACGACATTCCGCACTTTTTTTGGAAATTCCGCAACTTTTTTCGGAGCTCTGCGTAAAGTTCCGCAAAAATTTTTGACCTTGAGTAGAAATTTTCAGTTATCTGATAATATATAAATATATATATTTATATACAAGTGTTTCAGGTACTTTTTGCAGAAAATTCCAAAAAATTTTCGCGCCTTCGGCGCGAATTTCTATATTCATATCTTTCAGTCCTATCCGAGATAGAATACTTAGTGAAGGCTTATGCAATGAAATTCTTTTAATAATTTCCTAAAATATCTGAAGAAGTACTTGCGTACACATAGTAACCACACTCACTCTAGTGTTCTGTGAAGTTGTGTGCATTCGTTGTATATACAGAGTCGTGGAAATATATACAAGAATAAAAATGCTCCGATGGAGCATGAAAAATGCAATATGGGTGACACTGGGTTGTAAATAGACAGAGGACTAGGTTTTAAAACGTTAATATGGGAGGGGTAGGTTGTAAATGCCAGGAGGACTAGGTTAAAAGCGCACTAATATGGACCAGCTTCGCTGAACAACCCATATTCGCGAAAACTGTCCAGAGTTTCCATTGGCTGCTGCTTGCGGTTGATATTGGCAGTTCTTCGAAAAATTGTACGATTTGTCAACACGGCCTGCAAGTATATTTGGTCGTGCTCCTTTATTATACAACTTAATAATACACGCACATAATGCCTACTGCTTTTCGCATCAACTTAATACAAGATTCTGCACTGACGCTGCAGAAAAAACACCTTGAACACCTTTCTACCCCAGAACTGCATTGTTTATTTGGAATAAGCTTTAATATTTCAAAATCGTCCCGCTAGCTTTGAAAGTAGAAGAATGCAGATCTTACTCGTATGTCATGTGGAGTGGAGCATGAGTGACCGCGAATATGGGTTGTTCAGCGAAGCTGGTCCATATTAGTGCGCTTTTAACCTAGTCCTCCTGGCATTTACAACCTACCCCTCCCATATTAACGTTTTAAAACCTAGTCCTCTGTCTATTTAGTTATTTATTTTTTATTGTTTTTTATTATTATAATATTTATTATATTTATTTTTTATTATTATAATTTTTTATTATTTATTATTATTTTAGTTACTGTATATAGCATATAGCACCCTACTGCAGCGCAACCAAATGCAAACTTTACTGTCAGTGAAGGAAACTTATAAAACACGATTTGCAATGCTCTTCCGTACTTGTATACAAAATTTCGGACGATTGCAACTTACCTGTGGCTAGTTATAGGCCGTGCTGTACTTCAGCAGCACTCTACTGCAGCGCAACCAGATACAAACTTTACTGTCGGTGTACGAAACTCATACGGCACGATTTGCAATGCTCGTCCGTACTTGTATACAAAATTTCGGACGATTGCAACTTACCTGTGGCTAGTCATAGGCCGTGCTGTACTTCAGCAGCACTTTACCAGATGCAAACTTTACTGCCAGTGAGGGAAACTCATACGGCAAGATTTGCAATACTCTGCCGCACTTGTGTGCAAAATTTCGGACGATTGCAACTCATCTGTAGTTAGTTATAGGCCGTGCTGTGCTTCCGCAGCACTCCACTGCAGCGCAACCACATAGCAACATCGTAATAAGTATACGAAATGCATCTATAATAGTTTGTCATGTCCTAAACTATCTGTATACCGAATTTCAAATAACAGTGACGAATTAATAACTTGTTATCGACGGTGCTGTGTTTGGGGCAGCACATACAGCACGGTGGAAGATAGAGAGTGCACCAATTAACATAGCTACAGTTCCCCCTTACTACAGACATGATTTTCGCCAAGTTTCATATGTTCAGCCGTTTACAGTAAGTCTACATACAGCGTGCTATGGTTGTTGCATAGCAGTACAGCACGATGGCAGCACCGCACAGCGCTGCGACTATGCTCATCGTGTTCAGCGACCCCGATAACCCTTTTATGCGTCCCACTATATGGCCCAAAACAGGAAATTTAGGCCTGTTTTTGACTATTTTCTGTGGAGTTGGGACTTAGAAATTTTCCGAAAATGGCTATTTGGCCGGACCAACTTTGGGCCGGCCGCCAGAACGATTCTGGCCAGATATCAAAAATCGCCCTCGTTAGGACATATAAACCCTTCCGTAGATCCTTATGCAACAAACCGCGTCTCTCTAGCGTCTTCCCTGAGTTCTGTAGCTTTGACAAAAAATTGGCCATTTTTGTCCATTTTAGCGCCAAGACCACTTTTGGCCGGCCGTACAGGTGGCTGGCCGGGCCGGGCAACGAAAAAATATCAAAAAGGTTCACTTTCGGGGTATATACGTTCAGAAAAACCAAACTTCACCTGCTGAAAATGCCCAGATCGTTCTAACACTGCGACAGAAAATTGCATTTTTCCAAGCGTGACTTACACGGAAAAAAAACAAACGGACCTAACTTGCCCGGAAGCGAAAATTTTCAAAGTTGAAAATTTTGACCAAAACTTTTTTGCGACTTGTAGTACTCGTCGTGTAGATTCCAACGATACCAAAATTGTCCAGTTTCGTTGAGTATTTAGCTGGCACGGAGCTCGAACGGGTCTCCAAAGGCCGCACTGAGCCTTTTACACCCATATTATAGGGGAGCGCTCTCGCGCTCCCCTATAATTACATACCTAACCAGTTTAGACACCAAATGGCACAAGAGAATAACCCATTTGTAAATGTTGTCAAACCATAATTTTAAACAATTTTCACCCTGTGGCAACTTGTTTATATGTTGGGTCTTTACTGGCTGCCGAAATCAAAGTTTGAGTGTTTCCGTCAAGGATTTTCATCAGTTTTTGAGAACAAAATTTTCTCAGCTTCTGGGGGGGCTCCGCCCCCCAGACCCCCCCCCCCGCATCTCTACGTTTAAATTTTATATTCTTGTCAAAATTCTTGTCCTGTGGCTTGCGACGTCAACAAGAAAAGTGCGGCATCGGTGACCCTTGCAAATTGCTAGACAATTGCAAACAATAGACAACTGTATATAATTTATTCGCATAATAACAATTTTTATTCCTACACTAAAATAGTGCGTTAAATACCACTTATATAATATATTATATATTATATAATTATATAATACATTATATTAGCGCTGCGCGAAATTTTGTTTCGGGACACAACTTTTCTTAGCTGGACACAAATAAAATTAGCTGGACACAAGTTTGACTAGGGTTGGTTTTTTCCGGAAAAAAAAGATTGCCGGAAAAAAACCTTTTTTTCCGGTTTTTTTCCTTTTTTCCGGTCACCCCAAACTTCACCAATTTGTTAAAAGTTGTGTTATTTCATGTTTCTGCATGCATAAAAGCCGTTTTCAACATATTTAATAGCCCCACCGTGTAGTGCGCACTTACACAAGCGGTTACAAAGGTTTCAGTATTGATTACAGGAATTAATTTTTCAGCAGACAATGCTGTAGAATAAACTGCAGTTGACTTCTGTATACCTTGACGGTTCTGCTAGACCAGGTCTGTAGTTTTCGTAGGTAATACACCTCGTAAAGTAAAGAATACCAGACGTTTTAAAAGATTTTGGCTGAACATTCCACTGTTAGACATGGAATCGTTAACTCTACCTGAGTTACGCAACCATATGCACATTCCATGGCAAAAAATGTTAAATCCCAGAATTAGCTCAACTTCATGGATATTGTCTTATTAGTTCATTAAACAGTGTTTTTGATAGTTTCTTAATGTTCTGATTTCATAAATTAACTTTCAGAACATGTCTCGAATATTTTTCCATTTTTTCCCGATGCTTCGAAAAAACTCAAACACAATTTGGTCAGATTTAGCATACTCCCACCTACTATGACCCACGGAAAAAGTTGTAAATACATAGTGCGAAATCGCAGGAAAAGTTCCGAAAACAACATATTCCGCTGTAAAAATCGTTAAAATAACGTTAGGAATATTTTCCATTTTTTTCCACCCCATCGGAAAAAAATGGAAAAAAACGGAAAAAACCTTTTTTTCCAGTCCTTTTTTTTCCGCGCCCATCCCTAAGTTTGACACAGTCCCGATTTTCAAAAAAACCCTGCTCTATCCAAAACTGATGAGAAAAAGTTGCTAGCTGCTCTCTGCGATCCGATCCGCCACTGATTTTTTTGTTAACGGGTGATTTTTTTTGTTAAACCTTTAACAAAAAAATCACACATTTTCGTCTACTGCAACTTACTGGTAGGTGGTAGCGCAATGAAACTGAGGTGGTTTTAAAGCTTAGCCCAAGACCTATCCATTGGTCCTCAAAGTAATCGATTTGGTTTAGTTTTGCGAAAGTTCCAGCCAAAAAACCGAATTTTGATTTTTTTGTTAAGCTTGCTATACGTTCAGAAAAACCAAACTTCACCTGCTGAAAATGCCCAGATCGTTCTAACACTCCGACAGAAAATTGCATTTTTCCAAGCGTGACTTACACGGAAAAAACAGACGGACCTAACTTGTCCGGATGCGAAAATTTTCAAAGTTGGAAATTTTGACCAAAACGTTTTTGCGACTTGTAGTACTCGTCGTGTAGATTCCAATGATACCAAAATTGTCCAGTTTGGTTGAGTAGTGAGCTGGCACGGAGCTCGAACGGTTCCGGGCCACCCCCGTAATTGGAGTCCTTTACACACATATTATAGGGGAGCGCTCTCGCGCTCCCCTATAATTAGATTAGATTAGAAAGCATTATATACATAGTAATTTATTACTTGGAAGAGAATTTGCTGATCACACTTTTTTCCACTTGAAATTGAGCAGAATGGGCACGGTATGTCATTTTTTATAGCGTCAGAATCTGACTGAGATCTGATAATTCTGCTTTCATTGGCAATATTCTCTGATCCATTCATATTAAGTGATCAATGCAGAAATCGTCACACTAAACAGAAAAAATGAGTCCTTCGAATAGGTGTGGCTGGGCAACAAATGTGGGGGGCATAGTTTCCTTTGGGAGGAAGGTACCCCGCCCCCAAAAATATTGAGCCAATGTAGCCCCCCGATTTTTTATTTCGCCTGGAGGAAAAATACATATGGCGAAGCCGGAGAAATTTTGAAAATTTTGACCAAAAATCGTAAAAATTTGGCAATTTCTGGGCACCTTAGGGTGAGTGGGGGGAAGCCATACCTGAACGGGAGGTCAAATTTCACTGACCCTTGTGGAGGCAAATTTGGGTACCCCTTGTGAGAGCGATTTTTCTTAGGGGTACTTTTTAAAGCGATTTTTGCCATTTTTTAACAAAAAACAGCGATTTTTAACCAAAACGCGTTTTTTGGACGTTTTTTAGCTAAAAATAGTATATAATTTTAAGTGAAAAATTTCCGGCGAAGCCGGAAAATTTTTGGAAATTTTAGTTGTAAACCTAATTTTTGGGCAATTTTCTGACCCCTTGTGACCAATTTTCTTACCCCTTGTGGGAGCAATTTCGCGACCCCTTGTGGGCGACTTCGCCGAGGGGGGGGAAATTCCCCCCTTCCCCCCCTTGTCCACCTGTGGGGGAATCCCAAAAAAGTGGGGGTGGGACCGAGTGGTGGGGGGATGTGCTCGAGTGGGGGGGGGACCCAAAAAGTGGGGGGGGCCCCGCCCCCCCCCCAAGTAAAATAAACCCAGAAACCCACTTTGGGGGAAAACTCACCCAAATTTTTTTGAAAAATTTTTCAGCAACTCAACATGAAAACTATTAGAGACTATAGCACGGTACTATCGAGCACGCTGCGTCATCCTATGCGGTCAGATTCGGACAATTTTGCTTACCTGGTTAGCTAGGGGCTAAAAACCTTAAAATTGCCATTTCGCTGCTGGAGGACCCAATACTGGTAGAATTTTGGATTTTAACAACCAATTCTATGTAAAAAAACCATTCTCTACACGATAGAATATATAGTAAGTTTTATCAAATTACATCATTTTTAGCATTTTTCAAAAATTGCCCTATGTTTATGTGTTAAACTTTATGAAACCTGGCAAGTTGATGCAGCATTTTCAACGGCACATGAGATCTCAAAAAAGCTACTTAGATCGGGTCTTTTGGTTCCTACTAACTAAAAAAGGGTTGAATTTTACACTGGAAGTGTCAGAATTGTGATTGAACAATTTTTAAGATCTGTGAGGGGTGGGTTTATTTTCCCCCATTTGGGTGTTTTCCCCCATTGGGTTTGTCCCCCGCTACTTTTTGCATTGTACCGCTCTAACGGCACAACCTAGAGAAGTGCAAATAGGCTTAAAAGAAAGTTCTAAGTACGCCAAGTACGACGGTATATAAAGTTCTCAGATAGCCTGCTTACATGCTTAATCCTGGCGACAGATAGCTTCATCCTAGAAAGCACTATGTTTGGTCACGAAATCATTCCTCTCCATTGGACTCTATCAGTCAGCACAAATGTTGTTGAACCAGTCGCTTCCAGCGTCTTCATAGATGAGTGAATCCGGAGAAAAAGTTCAAGTCCTCTAGAACAGTTCGACTCCAGGATTTTGGAAATGTCCTGGTCCCGGAGACTGCTGCCAATTTTGCAGGTATCGGCATAGTTAGGGCAGCACGAGGTTGTCTATACTCCGACATTATCAAGACGTGACCTAGCCAAGTTAGCCTTCTTTTTCCTGAGTACCACATCTCGTTCGTCGGTGTGCAGGAATCTCGCTCGTACTTCTGCATTTGCTTTATGTGCCTGTGGTTCAATGCGTAAGATGCGACGCCAGCAACGATGCTCGAAGGCACTGATTCTGCCACAATCGGCTGCCTTCAAGGACCAGGATTCACATCCGTATAGCAGAACGCTCCTGACAGCAGCATCGTAGACTTTCGACTTCGGTGCAGCGCTAACGGCTTTCTTTGGAAAGAGTGGCTTTATCAAGGATTGAAAAGCACTTTGGGCTTTGCCTATGCGAGAAGAAATTTCGGCAGACGAAGAGCCATCATTAGAAATTATACTTCCAGATATACAAATTATATATACTTCTCAGAAAGCCCTTATAAAAGAAAAGTTCGAGCCAAAATCCGAAAATGTGGGTTTCCCCCCCCATGGCTATATGCCTTCACAGCTATGTGATTTAGTTGTTGAGAACTCATTTGAGAAATTATGCTCCGTGTACCAGTAGTTAAACTATAAACTTATCAACTGTGTAATCTCTGATATCGTTTTCCTAATGTTCGCCTTAGCAAGCTATCCTTATGTTTAACACACCCTCAGCAATCATTTGTGTAATTATCTCATTGGATGCAACTGTTATTAAATTTCTAACATTTTCGCTGTTGCAGAACGTGATGACTATCATAGGTGTACCTGGGGGGGGGATGGGGGGAACCCCTCCCCCCAAATGGAAAAGTGCCGACCCCACCCTCGAAATTTTGGAGGCAGACCCCACCCCCAAAAGGCCAAACCCCAGACCCCACCCACCCAAATTTTCCCGACCCCATCCTCAAATTTTCAAAATTTTGCAGCTGCACAATTATAAAATTCCGAAGCCATTTTTGGAAAATTCAAAAATTTTTGCAAAAAATTCAAGTTTTTTCGTTCAAATTAGCAAAAATAAATAAATTTTGTTTATTTTTAGTTGGAAATAACGCTTTTTTAGCAAATTTGCTAATTTTTTCTAGGTTTTTGACCAAAAAATTTTTTTACCCCCCCCCCCAAATTCGATTTTTCCGGACCCCACCCCACCTCAAAACGGCAGACCCCAGCCACCCCAATTTCGGCTACCCCCTCCCCCAACGTTTTCTCAAGGTACACATATGATGACTATGAACAAAAATGCTGAGCGTTTGCCAACTTGACCTACGAATTGAGAATCTGTTTCGATCAGTCAAGTTCTGCGGCGATTCTTGGGGGGGATATATAGTCATTTGTGAATTTTTTGCAAAAATCGCTTTAAAACGGTGTAGAATCGCCTAAAACGATAAAAGCAAGCCTTATTTTGAAGGAAAAAGGGGTTAATATTCAGAAATTTTTGTATTTCTTGACCATTGTTTTAAATTCCTGAGATCCACATTCTGGGGGGGTATATATATATACCTCCCATCACATTTCGAGGATCGATCACCAAATTTCCAAAATTTAGCTCCGAAACGTGGGGCTCCCCAAGACCCCCTCCCACCAAAGAATGTCAGCCTTTGGGGGGGCAGGTACCCCCGAAATTTTGAGCCAATTCCCTCCCCCAGAGATTTTTTGACTTACCCTCCCCCAAATCTTCGGCTACTTACTTCGGCTGCGGATTTGAAGGGGGGCCCGACCCAAAAATCCGGCTACCGACAACTTCAAATTTTGTGTAAAAATTATTTCGATTTTAGTAAGAATTTTTCTGGGGGGGCGACACCCAAAGCGGGAGGTCAAATCGGCAAACGGGGCCCGCGACCCGTGCCCATAGTTTCGGGGGGGGGTTCCCCCCTCACAATTACTGACCAACTTTCCCCCCCCCAGATTTTTTGACTATCCCTACCCCCACTTTATTACCCCCAGCACTTTTGTGGGCCAAAAAGTATGGCTAAATTTTGCTAAAAAGTGGTCATTTTTTGAATATTTTTCTCAAATTTTAGTTTAAAATCGGTTTAAAACGGTGTAAAAACGCCTAAAAGGATAAAAAAGTCTTCTGAAAGTTTTTGACAAAAAGCAAGTAAATACAGAAAATTTTGCGAAGTTTTTGAATTTTCTGAAAGGTCCGAATTTGGGGGGGGTTCGAGGTGTACTGCCCATCACATTTGGCCGACCACTCGGAATTAAGTTTGCCCCTTACCTTGAGAAAACGTTGGGGGAGGGGTACGGAAATTAGGTGGGGTCAGCCGTTTTGAGGTGGGGTCCGAAAAAATTGAATTTGGGGTGTAAAATTTTTGGTCACAAATTTAGAAAATTCGCAAATTTGGCGTGCCGTTTATTTCAAATCAAAAACAACAATATTTCTTCATTTTTGCTCATTTTGTTCTGGAAAAAACTTGGATTTTTTGCAAAAATTTTGAGGGTGGGGAAGTCTGGCAATGGTGGTGGGCATAGTGTACAAGGGGGGGAGGGTGGGGCGGACCCCCTCCCCCAAACGCAGGGGTCGCAGACCCTCCCCCTAAAAATTTGTTCTACCTCTCAAATTACCTCGGCCGACCCCCCCCTAAAAATTTTCAACTCTACCCGGATTTTTGTGCTTCTTAGCAATACGTAACTGAATCTATAAT
>JASAND010028483.1:0-25651 GCA_030248195.1 Trissonchulus latispiculum
CGAGCTTTGGACCGACAGCACCAACTTCTGATGGCTCCACAGGACGCTATGCTGCATGGAATTCTTTCAAACTTTAAACTATTTAACACTAAACATAATACTATTATGTGGCAAAAGACTAGCTAGCTTTTCCAACATCGAACCTTTAGTGAAATTCGTAGCCCCCCCCCCCTTAAGGTGGTGATTCCTTTTTGTCACATATTGTTGGTTGGCGGCATAAATGAAGATGAAATTTGACGAAACTTTCCGAAATAAGTTCTTTTAGCGTTCTGACACCCTCTGCGCAATCCCGATTCAAAAATTCGAGATTTCTGGTCAGGGCGGTTTTATCCAATTTCTGGAAGTTTGGCAGCAGCTATGCAGTTATGACTATATTCATTCGAAAGATCTCGTTGAGCTTTATATTTTTGCTTTTTGAAGCAACGTTCTAGCTTTTCTATAGATATAGCCGATTTTCTTGTTTTGCCGTCGAAAACTTGTCATTTTTGCAGAAATCAAATAATCCATCATTTCTTGAACTATGCAAGCCGTAAAATCAAACTAACTGCGTTGATCTGAAGGTCTCACAAGGACAAATTATCCGACGCATGATCGTCCTCCAACTGCTATCCTGTAGGCTGTTATCATAAAAAATGTAGTTTTTGCAGAAACACGACCAATTTTTTTCCAAAGATTGTGGAGCATTCACCATGCAAGCTGGAGGGCTGCTACTTACCTTAATACGTTCTGCACAAATATACCCAGGGGCGATTTTTTTAGTAGCCCCGATTGCTGCTTTCTAGCTAAAGTAATCGCTTGACAAATTTGGAAAAAGTAGGCAAAATACAGGTTACTCACACATTTCAGCTTATTTCTGTATAGCGAAAAGCGATTTCACAATAAATAAAAAATCGTCCCCAGCTATTTGGTGGAGGTACCGAATGATATAACCGATGTCTCGCTAAAAAATTTACTTGAGTCTGCAAAAATTGTGGAAAATTATACTTCTTCTAAAATGTGTTAAAAATATTTTAGAAAAGCAACATTAGTTTCGTGGCAGGCATTAAAAAGAGAAAATGTCAAGCTACATTTTGATATAAAAATGGCTTCTTGACTCCAAGTAATGAATGAGTAATAATGATGCAAACTTTATGTGACCAAAGGGAATCACCACCTTAAATGGAAGTGTGGACGAGTTTGATGCTGTAGTATACGAGACTTTACGACGAGACCGAGTTTTCAGAGAAAGGGTTAACTTTGAACTTTCGTTAGCCGATTTCACTGAAATATTTAGAATAAACCGGGAACCAGCTGAGCAAATTCCTACGTTACGAAATTATGCATTAAGTCCGGAACACCAGCTTCTTTTGGCCTTACGGTATTTCGATACAAACAGATTTTATCACGTCAATTTTTACTTTTCTTTTCATTCTACTTTCCGAGAAACGGTAGAGTAAAATAAAATTAACTGTTTTCTCCCGCCTATTTCTACTCAAGCTTAACTTCGCCTATTACAACTCTTTCATGAAAAGGATGGAGTTAACTTTAACTCTACTCTACTCTTTCTTGAAAAGGCCCTAGGAGAGTCCATTAGTTTTCTAGTGCATTAACGACAGAATACATTTAATTTTTGGAGATAATTATATTAGTATTTGATTACAAAGTAATATCAGAAGACCAAGCAATTATAAAGCAAGCATTATTACAAAAATCTGCAACTGCAGTGTACCTTTTCCGTGCCTGTGCCATTAGATTTTGTCCACACATGTCCGTGGTCGCCCACCTAAATCCAAACCCAGTAGACTATTTTCCGAATTCAAGTAGCAGTGTCGTACTACACTTGACAATATCCAACAACGATTGACGTAATCCATCCCAACGGACAGAATCGTTCCCACTGGACAGTTTCGTCTCTCTCCGGACAAAGTAACACAAGAGTAGCACAACACAACGTACCCCTAAACACCATGGGACCTGAGTTGGCCAAATCAGACTTGAGTAGCACGTCATCCCGTACCCCAGCACACCATAAGACCTGAGTTGGCCAAATCAGACTTGGGAAGTACAACGTCCTGTACCAGAGATGAAACCGGGTCACTATTTACTGACCCGGTGACCCGGTGACCCGGTCGACCCCTGACCCGGTGACCCGGTGACCCGGTGACCCGGTATTTTTGAAAATTCAGGTTTAAGCTTGCAAAAAATTAAAAATACTTTATTGGGGTGCGGTGAGTGTTTTTTACCATTTTGGACATTTTTGACGACTAAAATATCAAGTCGGGCATAAGTTTTGCTTTCCTTAAAGTAGTTGCATTGGAAAGTAAATATTGTAAGTAAGCCGGAAAAAATCAAAACGATTTGCACGATTTTGCACTCCATAATGTGAAGTAAACTACATAGCTTTTTGAATCAAACAAATTGGAACACAATACTTTGCCGAAGTCATAACATCATCTAATTCTGATCATAGCGTTTAACATTAGAATTTTCTGTTCTATCATTATATATTTTAGTAAGATATTTCATTTAGTTGTATGATTGAAGTTTCACTCAGCGGAAATTCTTTGGAAATATTTTTTCGTATGGATAGGATTCAGAGAATATGAAATAAAATCAATCGGAATTGGTTCCTGAAGATAAGCCATAACAATTGTAAAAAATGCAAAGTAAAACTCAGAATCTGTAAACCTTGTTTTTCTGAGATTTTCCTTCTTACCGAGATTTGAAACTCACAGTCTGACCCTCACCCTCCAAAAATAATAGCAGCAGCGATAAATCACTTACAGTAGATGGAGCATGGAGAATTTCAGATTTTAAAATAAAGATTACTCTCAGGGCCCATGTAATAGTTTTCATTTTCTAGTTAAGATTCAACGCAATCATTGTAGTTTCAAACCTAGATTTAAGCTTGACAGAACATTACAAATATTATGAGGACACGGACACTACTACAGCGACAAGCATTTAAAAAACTATACGATTAAGGGGGGGCTACGAATTTCACTGAAAGTTCGATGTTGGAAAAGCTAGCTAGTCTTTTGCCACATAATAGTATTAGGTTTAGTGTAAAATAGTTTAAAGTTTGGAAGAATTCCATGCAGCGTAGCGTCCTGTGGAGCCATCAGAAGTTGGTGTTGTCGGTCCAAAGCTCGACATGACACGTACACAAACTTGGCCTCGCCCTGGTCGCTATGTGCAAGGCACGGTACCAAAATTTTCAGGAATTAGTTCTGACATATAGTGCTTTGATATCGTGCAGAATAATCTCTAGACCATTGCCTGCTTTTCTGTGCTATACGATCAAAGTGTGAAAAATTGGGTGTTGTAGGTCTATACAGGTGGAGGTTAACTAACTTCTAATGAGCTGTGGTTTACCAAATGAGCCAAACTTTGCTGCAATTAATACTCCAAGTATCTGTCTTAACTTTGGTATAAATGACGTGATTTCGTTAATCCCTGCGTTCGCAGTGCTGGATTATATTATCGATATTGTCGCTGTTATTTGGTGCCATTTCGAAGATGTGAGCGAATTACTCCAAAGTACTGTGGCGGAATCGGCTGAAACTTTGCACATTACAGGGCAGTGAGTGTACCAAGATGTGCCGAAAGCTATGTCACTAAACCTCGCTCCAATGTTTAGAAATGCTAGATTGATTTCTCAAAGTATCGATGGCGATCGCTCCAAAAAGCTCTAAGACAGTTATAAGCGCATACTGAACGAAGGAAGCGTCATATCGAAAAACGGATTTCATATTCGGATTCAGC
This sequence comes from Trissonchulus latispiculum, assembly GCA_030248195.1. Taxonomy (NCBI): domain Eukaryota; kingdom Metazoa; phylum Nematoda; class Enoplea; order Enoplida; family Ironidae; genus Trissonchulus; species Trissonchulus latispiculum. The sequence continues at coordinate 3,745 of JASAND010028483.1, forward strand.
AGGTCAAATAACCCCTATAGGCACCTTTTCGGCAAAATCGGAGACAAAAAATTTTTTGACCCCATTTTTACTGCGCTTAGCTAGCTTTTCAGGCCTAAAAATAAGGGTTATTTCTTAACAAAAAGTTTGCTAGCACACTAACCAGAAAACCAAAACCCTTGAAACTCACAGACAGTTTGCCCCTATTAGAGCCTAATATTTGGTAAAAAGCTGGGGTAGGCTAGGGGCTGTCAATTTTATTAGATCGAAAACGGCGCACGGTCACCTTGCAACTTTTTGCCAAATTTCAAACTTTGAGCTGTTATAGCTGAAGAATGAAGCAACGCTCGAAAGCCGGAATACTTTTAATATTCAGCACTAGTAACAGTTAACATTTATGGCTGAAAGTTTCAAAAATGGTCAAACCGTTAATCCACCAGAGCTGCAAAAACCTTTTTGAAAAATCCCATTTTTCGAACAAAAATTTGTACTTTGGCGTCCTGCCAAAAACGGTGTATATGATACATATTGTTGCCCACCCTAAACTTTTTTAATTTGATATGTTGGCTAACGTTGGGGAAAAAAGTAGGTCTCTCCGACGATGTCGTGTCAACCCGTTCGTAGCCCCCCCCCCTTAAGTTAAAATATTTCTATTGCTAGCTTTTGAGTAATTGTTAAAGTTTTCTGTTGGCAAAAATTGGTAAAACTTTGAAAAATATCCTATAACAGCAAAAAAATTCCTCAAATCAGAAATACCGGGTCAAGACCGGGTCAGAGCTCCTGACCCGGTGACCCGGTCCATATAGTGACCCGAACTGACCCGGTGACCCGGTGACCCGGTGACCCGGTTTCATCCCCAGCACTCATGAGACCTCAAGGGCAGTGTCACAGTGATTTCTGTCTACTCGCAGTTGCAAAATCTTTTGACGGCTAGACATAAGGCTAGTGTGAAATATTCCTTGTGTTTCGCATCTTTTCGTGAAAATCTTCATAAATGATGAAACAAAAATTTACTTTAGCTAATTGGGTAGCTTTGCACTACGGAGTTAGGATTTGAAAAAGTGTAGGTGTTAGTTGGTACGATAGTGCGGGCGGGAGCAGTTAGGCACATTTTTGTGAACATCTTTGTATTGGCAGCTGTGAATCCCAGGTGGTATTGAATTTATTGTGAGAGTTTTGTCATATTGTTACGAGTTTGGTGCCTTTGAGGCCTTATGAAAATGTATAGTTGAGTTTGGTTATTGAAGTAAAGTATCGTGTTTTCTTAATTTCTAATTTTCGTATTTTCGTTAGATAGGCGCGAGGAGATAACATTTAGGCATACACTACCGATTTAGGAACCTGCAGAGTTCTTTATTAGTCGTTTATTTAGCAACACATAGAACTACCACATTATTACAAAATTGGCGACCGGGTCATGTGGTAAATGCCTGTTTTTTTCTCATCCAAATACTCGCGCCAGAACAAAACAACAAAAAGAAAAAGTTTTTTTCTTTTTGAAAATTTGCCTGCTCATCAGGCACCTGAAGTAGACGAAAGTTTTGCGATGTCACAGCCTCCGAGATGTCACTGCGATGTCAAATCCCAAACCGGGGCCAGCTCGGAGGTCGGGGGGACGCCGCGTCCAACGTTGACTGGGGTGGGTCGGGATTCGCTAAGTCCCTCCCCAGTGGCCCCAACTCCCAGTTCCACTGCTATAAATGTGCACATTTCACAAAGTTCAGGTGTGGGACGGGGGGGGTCTCCCGGCTCCCACTATTCATCACAACTGGGCCAGCGCCCTGTGGGGGCTGGGCCCGGGTCAAATGTTCAGTCTATTGGTGCGGGAGGCTACGGTGCCATGCTACAGCAAACTTGGGGGGTCCGTTGGTTGTGGTTGCAGAGAAATCACCTGTGCCAGATGGGGGGGCTCCTCCACCCACAGGTGTGGGTACCCTCCTCCAAGAAAATGCCGGTCGACAGACAGGTCATTTTGTTGAAAATTTATCTGAAACCTCCGTCCAAATTGTGGGAGGGGTGGGTTCTCAAACTTTGTCCCGTTTTGCTTTGCAGGCCCCATTGTCGGCAGGTACTTGTGACTCAGATTTTCCAGCTGGGCGGGCTCTTCCCGAGGGGGAGGAGGCTTTGCCTCTGCCTCCGATGGTACCGTTGTGCAGGCTGGAGTAGGTGGGGGCCAGATTCAAAATCGAAATTTCGCCCAATCTTCCGCTATCGCGACCTCGCAGTCCTCCAACGAAAGGTTCATGGACAGTGCCTACCAGAGGGTTTTGAGTCCCAACCAAAATTTGGGGGATCCCCAGGGGTACCCCCCTGGCTTCCCCAGCACGGTGGCGGATACGCATTTGATGCCTTTGGGTTATGCGGGCACGATTTATACTCAGTCAGTCCCTTTGAACCAGCCAGTGGAAGGAAACGTCCCTCATGAAATTTCGTCTGAATATGCCTCTCCCCAGGCCCAAATTTCAGGGCCGACTCCCCTCCCAGTAACGACAGCTGGCCAGATCGATCCAAATTTGGTTATGATTCGAGATACAGATCCTGCGGACCACGTTCAGCCACCTTGTTCTCACGGTGCGGTGGGCATTCCTGGTCCGTATCCTCCGCCCTCCCCTGATGTCGTCTATCCTGTTGTCCCAGATCCTGCTACTCTGAATCCGCCATTGGTCTCCCCTGAATTCTATACTCAAAGTCATACGCAGGGGGCCCCCACCTACCTGACTCTGCGGCCAAATACGTGGGGTTATCATTTGTATCAGGGGGCGAGTATGGCCGGGCCCCAGCCTGGCTTGGAGTCCCACATGCCACAGGTACGTCATATTTCTGATAATTCTCTTGAAAAGGTGGATCAATATGCTTTGAAAGTGCCTAAGACTTTTCAGTATGATGTTTTGGAAAGACGACTTCCCACGAACTTCCTACTTTCCCACGAAATTCCTACTGTTCACGAATTCACGAACTGGAACGATCTGGCATGTGGGACCCATATCGGTATGACTTGCGGGGGGAATTGCCTAACCCGTATTTGCCTGGGCCGCCTCCCCCTGATCCAAATGCTGATACGTATTATTTGGCCGCAGAGACAGTAGCCCACACTACTACGCGATTTTGCTGCTCAACATGCTGTGGCCACCCCTGGTCCGAGCTCCGCGGTCCCTGTGCGGCCCCAGAGCTTGATCAGGATCCCTGCTGTGGGTGCCGCTCCAGGCCCCGGAGCCTACCAGGGGCAGATTGGGCCACAAATGTCAAGTTTGTGTAGAAATATTGGAATTCGCTATGGACAGCCCTCCAGGTTCGTGTACCCACAGCAGCAACCTATTCTTCAACCAGGAATTCCACAATTTGGAATGATAAATTCTCTGCCTCCTTCTTCACCTCCCAATCCTCCAAATCCTCCTCCTCCTTCTCCTCCTCCTCCTGCACCTATGGTACGCCCTCCCCTTTTGCGGGCTACCGGTCCTGTTTCGGGTCCAAAAATTGCCCCTCTCCCTGTCCTTGCACTACAGACTATGCAGGCCACAGATTCTTCGGTCGCGAAGCATGATGCTTCTCTATACAGAATGTACATCGACATCCTACGGGACATTCCTATTGTATTTAGAAGATTGGCTCCCGAATTTCAAGTCTGCGGCAAAAATTCATAGAATCCCAGCCGAGCAGTGGGCCAGGTTATTGTTCAATAAATTAACGGGTAAAGCCCTGATTTACGCCTCTCGCTGTGGTCCGGAGGTTGCGGACACTTTCGAAGGATTCGTCAATCTACTGAAATCTCAATTCCCACGACCGCAATTGTCAATCCGGGAAAGATACGTATCTTTGGCTAGACGGGACCAGCGCCACGGGGAGTCGGTCCGGAGATACATTTCGGAGCTACAGGCACAGGCTATTTCGATTTGGCCAGATGACGCGCGGGAACGTGAACAACAGTGTGTCCAGCAGCTTTTCGCTGGAATTACAGATAAAACCTACATCAGTGACTTGGCCCCTCTTTTCATTGATCATGCTCCCACCATGGATCAACTATTACGTATCATTGATAAACTCGATTAACGTGGCTCAAGACCCTCTGAGGAGGATAGCCTATGCTGTATCAGGTGCTTTGTATCAGGTGTCCATGGTCCAGAACGACTCGGGTTTGAATCCCAAACCTCTTGTAGAAAAGCCAAAGGACCTAGCTGGGGGGATTCGGATGGAATTACGGGAGATGCGTGACTGGGTGGAACAGCAGATCCGGGACCGGTTCAATCAAATGGAGGAAGAACGGAAAAGGAGGTTGGGTCCTATATGTAAGTTTTGTAAGAGGAAGGGGCATCCCCCAGAAAACTGCTGGGATAAATATCCTGAACAGGGCCCCCCCGGACTATAGGCCACGACCGTCGCCTAGAGGGGTGAATTACTTAGAGGATACGGATTATTACCCTCAGCCCTACTATTCACAGCCTCCTCAACGGTACTATGCGTCTCCGGCGCCAGCGCCACCAGCACAGGCGGCATACTATGAACAGCCGACATACGTATATGCACAGCCACAGGTTGCATCTCCTGTGGCTCAGCCAGGGCCGCAGCAGGTGTCTGCGCCAAAGGCTCAGCCAACATATTACTACACTCAGGCTCAGGTGGCCCCGCAGGCTCAGTCTCAGGTTCCGCCTCCAGTAGTGGGGTCGGCCCCTCCGGCTGCCGCCTGCTCCGGTACACCGGCCCCGACCTTTCAACAACAGGCTGGTCCGGGCGTGCCTGTGCAGGGGGCGCCCAAAGTGTCCTATGTAGGTTTTACACAGGGACCTGTACAGGGGAGGACTGTGGTGACGGCTCAAAATACAGCATCAGTAACTGATCAAAATCAGGTGCCGGCTCAAAATTCTGCACAAGTTTCACATTAGATTCAGGCTCCCAATGTACTTTCTCAGGAACAGGTTATGCAAATTTTGTCCCCATTTCATGTTGGTATGATTGAAGTTTTTTCTGATCCTCTTACCCAAACACCTGTAACATCTGCTCAAACATCTGCAACATTTGCTCAAACACCTGCGATATCTACCCAAACCTCCGCCTTTCATCCTCAGTTTATGGTTTATGCTTTTTTATGGTTTATGTTTTTATTTACTCGAAAGTTTCTGTGTCTTCAAGATCAAAAGGGGACAGAAATTTTGCATCCACTGTTATCTCCTGAAGGGATCCGCGCCGACTGGTTTTCGAATTCAAAGTCACAGTCAGCGGCGGTAATGGCCATTGACGTAAATGTTCCTCCAGCGTCGGAGATTTGGGACTCAGCCCTCACCTCCTGCCAAGATTCTGAGCAATTGTATTTTTTTCGTACTTCCTGAATCTCTAATTCAGGAGAGTAAATTTTTACCTTATGCGGGAGTAGTGGAGCCATGTGGGAGCAAATTCGAAATTTTGGTGGTCAACCCCACCTCGACACCGGTGCGTTTGGAAAATGCCATCGTTGTCGGCTCGGCCGCTCCTGTGGCTGATTACTGGGCTCATGATGCACAATTCTCTGTCCCACTAGTAGTCTCTCAGGTACGTACAAATTTGTATCCCCTGGGACATGAAATTATTTTCGCGGTGGATGAAAATTTTGGGGAACCTCTATCTCGTGTAGAGCAACGATTCGACATATACGTACGTGAAAATTTGCTCGTAAATGATATTGTCTTTTACTCAGAAGAGCCCGAAGATATGGTTGACGATTCTGAATTGTTTTCGCATTTTGTAGATGATGGTGAACAGTCCGAAGAAAGTGGGGGTTTTTCTGCAGATCCCTCAAATTGTCCAAAAAAGGGGGTCGCCCCTCTTAAAGAGGGGTAGTAAAGGGACCGAGATCGAACAGGGGTAACAGCCTCTTGAAATGGTATCGGGAAAAGCTGCTTTCAAAAAGGGTTTTTCTTCTTCTCCTGACCTGGAAGATTGTCTAAAAGAGGGGGTAGCCCCCCCCCTAAAAAGGGGATAAACCTCCCATTGCCTGAGATTCCACCCCAGCCGTTACATTCTTGTTTCTTTGGGGAGGGCGAACTTGCCCCCCCTCCCCCCGGATTTTTCTACTCGTTTAACGTTGGTTCCAGTTGGGTTTGCCGAGAGTGTAGATTTTTGGGTCCAGGAAACGCAGGAAGGTCAGTCCTCTCTCCTGCCAGAGGCTCTTTGTGGGAAGTTATCCCAAGGAGGACTGGATCTGGATTCCAGTCTATCCGAGGGGGGCTTCCCCGAAAAGTCGCCCTGTGGTACACCGGAGGTGGACTTTGGTGTGCTTGTGGGAATTCAAGGAGATGCGACTGGCAAAACCGAGCAGCCGGTAGCGGAGACAACCTACAATCGTACCGATCCTCCTACCGAAAATCTTCATATGAATCGTCTGAAACCTGTCTATCGTGATACCTAATCATCTTGTGTTGGTCATTAATTACCTGCGAATTTTGGTAAAATTTAGACTTTAGCACATTTAGCAACTTTTCTCGAATTCTAATTCATTCAAATTTTCTAAATTTATTGAATTAGGCATGCAATTTACCTTATTCCCTTGCATCTAAACCTAAATTTGTTTTCTTCGCGAGTTTCTCGTATAATACGAGTTGTGCAAAAAAATTCCTTGAATTTTTAATAGGTATAAATGAAAAAATCGTCTTCTTTCCTTGAATTTCCAGTTCAGCTATTTTTCCTCAAATTTTGTTAAAAAGCTCCATCGTATTTTGTTATACTCTCTACAACGTGTTGCCTGTATACGTATGTTGTACTGTGCGTTTTTCTTGTTTTAGCTGAAAAGTTTTCTTCTATTTTAGCATTTCTACCGTTTGGACATAATCTTAGCACTTTATACGAATATAACTGATCTCACCTTTCGTGTTTTTAACTGCCACTAACGTTCTTTTTTTAGGCGTTCGGCTTAATTTGTGGTGTTTTTCCGGCTGCTTGGTCCCTGGACGCCCAAATTTGGTATCCTGGCCCATGTATATCCAGTCGGATATTTTGGGAGGTTTACTGACACTGGTGTGGGGTCATTTGCCTCGCCACCTGCATATTTGGAACTACGCCTTGGATGTCTTGGACGGCGATAATTTGCCGTAGAAATTTGACGTTTTGGTAGTATTTTGTATATGGAATGCCTTGCGAAATTCAGAGGGGGTAGCCTAACTGACTGAGGCTGTCAATCAGGACAAACATTGGGTATATGCATGGACTTTTCTCAACTGGTTCAAAAATCGGCTACGGAGGTTCGTCAAGTTATGTTGAATCTTAATTGTCAGGAAAAATTTTGGTCCGAAATGTGGGGTTGTGGACCTTGGTGGTACCTTTTTCTTTCATGTTAACACTTTTACAAACTTTTATCTTATAGATGTAGGAGGTTCTGGATGGTCCCAGGGGGTTGGATGTGACTAAGATAAAGAAATTGCTGTGTTACATGATCCTCTGTTCGTGTTTTGAAATGTTATGTGAAAGTACGTATGCCAAATTGCGGGTTTTGTTTCTTGAATTAGTCTGCAAGCTTTGATAATTTTATTGATTTTTCTTGCTTGTAAAATCCCTTAAAATTTGCGTAAAACTTTGTTAGTGATTATTAGAGGGCGTACATGTGTGGGTGGTTGCACGCCTCAGTCCAGCTGTTTATTTCCGGAACCTCCTACACTTTGATCTCAAACTCAATTTTTACCTCAATTTACGTTTTGGTCCTTTTTAACGCAAAATCTGTTCACATACGTATAGGCAACAGTTTTGGGAGTACTTTTATATTGTCCTCCCGTCTCTCGTGGGGTGCTGCTGTCACTACCCTAATCCTCGGATCAGGATTCCGGGGTCGATGGAAAGTGACTAGCAGCACGTCCACATAGATTCCGTTAGTTTTCAGCCGTCCTTTCTAGCTAGGGAACTGTTAGAGCGCCCTGACCTGGGATCAGGATTCCTGGGGCTTGGATCTCTGGCCGTTTCCCTCCTTAAATTCGTAGGTAGGGCCTGTAATTTGGTTGTGCTGGTAGTAGACGTGCTATTGTTGGTTGTGGGAATATGTTGATATGTGCTTACTGTTTCTTTTGTGTACATTTTCTATTGTTTTTGTGTATATGCATACTAACGTACATACTTGTATTTGTTTTGTATTTTTTCTAGTTATTTCCATCCGCCCGTCCCGGCAGGCCTGTGTCTCCTCTTGTGAGCGCCACTGTGGAATGGTCGGGTTGGTTGTCTGAACCCCGGAGATTTCGGTTCTTTGGTTGGGTGAGCTCGTCTGGGCTCTGGATTGGTTGGTTCATTGTCTATGGTCCCGGGGTGCTATCACGCTTTTCGGAGGGTTCTAGCCCTTTGGCGGGCGGCCCTCCGGGGGCACGGGTGGGATCTTGTTTGGTTGATCTGGGCCGGTTTCTTCTGTTCCGGTGTTTATGGGACGGCCAGTTTGTTGGTGCCTTAGAACTTTTATTGTCTGGTTGTGTGCCTGTTTGGCGGAGAGACTGTTTGTGGTTGGTGTGACGTGGGTGGACCCGTGTATACTCGTGGAGACGGGTTGAGTTGTTTGGGTGGCGCATTTGCTGGAAACAAACTTCCTATCCCCGGCACAGGTCTGTCTTCTCCATTTTCCCCATTTGTTGTTCGTTTTTGTTTTGACTTGTGTATTTTATGTACTGATATATCTAACAGTGGTGGGGGGGACTTGGTGTCTGACTGTGGGTTGTGCGTGGGTGAGGGTACCCGGGTGAAAGTTTACTAAAAAATTGCAGTTATCTTCGTTTTGCATGAGGTTTCGGATTTTTGCTTTTTAGTGGGGTGTTCGCTACCTTGGCTTGGCCATTGTATCTTTTTTCATATTTACTCTATTTAGTTCTACTACCAGCAATCTTTGTGTTGTATTTTACTCATTCCATACTTTTTCGGGTACTTACCTATCGGTTTGTGTTTTTTTCTTTCTGTCTAAAAAAGAGAACATGATACTTTCTTCATCAAAAATATTCTTGCCATTTTTATGCTGCCATTTTCTGCCATGTCTGAGATTCGTCGGTGCTTTATAGTATTTGTGCTTTATTATAATGTGCTTTATATTACTTATCTACCTGGTTTTGGCATTGTTAGTCGGTTTATCCGGTTTGAGTACTTTGTTTTTAAAGTTTGGAGGAAGTTTCTTTTGAGTGTAGGAGGTTTGGGAAAAATTTTTCTTGTTTGTCTCTTGTGTGTCGCGTGACTCCGTGTGGGTCTTTTGGTTCTGTATATTGTAGTTTGTGTGTTGTATATTGTGTTAGTACGTAGTTTTCTGCTTTAGCTGGGAAGGCGCCCTGTAGTGGGCCCGTGTATGTGTGTTGTTGGCGCTCTGTCCTTTGTCCGTCTCTAGGGGGTTCCTTAGTGTAGTTTTACAGTCTAGGAAAATTTTCTCACACGCGTTTTACCATACTACTACGTATGTTTCGTGACTAATTCCAAATTTTACCCTACTAATTACTGTAACGCGGCGTGGGCGCGCGGGGCAAAGAGGGGGTAATTTGTGAAATATTCCTTGTGGTTCGCATCTTTTCGTGAAAATCTTCATAAATGATGAAACAAAAATTTACTTTAGCTAATTGGGTAGCTTTGCACCATGGAGTTAGGATTTGAAAAAGTGTAGTTGTTAGTTGGTACGGTAGTGCGGGCGGGAGCAGTTAGGCACATTTTTGTGAACATCTTTGTATTGGCAGCTGTGAATCCCAGGTGGTATTGAATTTATTGTGAGAGTTTTGTCATATTGTTACGAGTTTGATGCCTTTGAGACCTTATGAAAATGTATAGTTGAGTTTGGTTATTGAAGTAAAGTATCGTGTTTTCTCAATTTCTAATTTTCGTATTTTCGTTAGATAGGCGCGAGGAGATAACATTTAGGCATACACTACCGATTTAGGAACATGCAGAATTCTTTATTTCGTTTATTTAGCAACACAAAGAACTACCACATTCTTACACTAGAATCAAAAGCAAAGTAACATGGTATTATGCATGGAAAAGTAATGAGGAAATCACTTAGTAGACACTTGAAAAATGGAAAATTAGAAAATATGTCAAATTTTTACAATGAAAAACTTTCAAACGTTTTTGAGCTTTGTTCACTAAAATTCTTTTCCAATTTGCATTATTAAAATAATGCTTTATGATTGTAAAAAATATCTAATTTATGAAATTACTTTAAAATTATAGAGATATTGGTCAATTTGTTTAAATATAAAGAAACGTAAACTCGAAGCTACAATGTAACAAATGTAGCTACATTGTAGTTACGTTTTGGCATAATGTAGTCTTAATAGAGAATGGCTACTGGGCAAGTTACGTCATAGATGCCTTATTCTAATGCAATGTAGCTACATTACATTGTAAAGACTACATCTGCTTTATGAAATAGACAAATGTAGCAAATGTAAATGTACTACATTTTAATGTAGGAAATGTAGTGTAGCTAATGTAGCTTTATGCAATAGGCCCCAGCCGTATGAAATTATCCAAAGAATCCACAACCGTAGGGCCAATTCTAGAAGCATATACTAGTGCCTTCCCCGATAATTTATTGTACATAAGGCGGGCCCATTGATCTTAAGCGATCCCTTGTATGGTAGCCGCTGACACAAATTGACTTAAGCAGTTTTCGAAATATTCCGAGGTCGGTTCAAAACAGGGAATATCTTGCTGAATAGCCACATACGTACGATAAAGCTGGCCTCTGTGTGTACTAACGGAATGTCAGTGGCCTGCATGGTAGGAAGGGTGGGGTGTGGTCTTCCACGCCCTTTCTCTCCAGCCGAAAAAGCTGTGCTAGACACGACGTAGACTCCTTGGTCTGGCTGTTGCTGAAATTGGCCCTGCTGTTGAGGCTGCTGAACCGGAGGGGTTACAGTCTGCTGCTGCCCCCCTTCCTGTTGTAACCCATATTTTTTGGGGTACCCGGACCAGGGTCCAGGTACACAGGGTCCAATACCTGTTCAGATTGCTGAGGCGTATACTGACCTTGAACCCGAGCCGGATACTAGCCTGTTGATAACCATACTGATATTGAGAAGAAGGATCCGGCTGTTCGTACGTATATTACTGGCAGAGATCACAATAATAGTAATAGCCTTTGGAGTCATAAACGCGTCCAGCCGCCAGGGGAGGCGGCGCCCCAGGTGGCGGAGCCTGCGATCAATACTGCAACGCGGTCATGTTAGGTTAGGTTAGGGTCAGGCACCGCGTAATTGGGTACAGAAGTGTTCTGACCTGATTTTGTACCGATGGCGGCTGAACTGAAGAATTTGAGGGCCATTAAAACCTGCTGAAATCACAGCATTCTGTCCAGTACCATAAGAGTTCTGAGAATCCGGACCTTGGGGCGCCCTCTGTCACTCGACGCATGATGAGGCGTTGGGCCGGCCACGGGAGCACGGTTCGGCTGGGACACAGCAAGATTGCGGCGAGGCCGAATTTGAAAAAACGGGGCGGTCATTTTCCCCCGTCAAATTTTGAGCTTGGGTAGATACAGGCAATGGGGGTGGTTGGGAATTCTGAGCCTGGGGTGGGGGTGGCGGAGATTGATTTTGCGGGTTCGCCCCCAATCTGCACCGGCTGGTTTAGCAGGTGGACCGAAAATGTTATTCAACATCCGAGAAATCGCTGGCCCCGGTTTAGGAGCCTGCCGAATGACCCCATCACCTGAGCAGCAGGCCGGTCTGTAGCCGGCCGCCACTGACGCTGACTGGCCGGGGCTGGGTTGCGCACGTACGACGTACGCTGATATTGGTGCTGGTTTCGTAATTTTGCGAGAGAATGGTAGTAGGGATATAAGGGATCATCCAAGATCTATCCAGAGCCTCCCCCCACCACGAGTTCCCAGCGATACTCCATCACGCAAGGGAGGATCCGTATAATTATTCATTTCAGCTTTCTTTCCCCTCAAAAGCTGAAGGTTGCTCACAACAACGCTGACGAAAAATAAATTTTCAACTTCTGCTGGCGCATCAAAACAAGAGAAAAATCCAAAAAGTCGTTGAATATCTAGACGATCATCCAAAAAATTTTGAAACTTAGGAGTAAATTCCACTGGCATCTACAATATGACACGGTCGCCACGTGTGAACTTTGACTCTATGATTCTTACTAAACTGTACGAAACTACTACGTTGGTTTGACTTGGTTAGAGCTATACAAGACGAAGCTCACAGCTCACAGCTCACAACTCACTGTTTAGAGTGTGATGCCAATAGAATTAAACCCTAAGGCTACTAGAAAATATTGAACAAGACTGATTTTACTGTCAATTCCCAACTAAACGAAGCAGAACTCCTAAAAAACTTCAAAGCAGTAATTCAGATATTTTCATCTCAATCCCAAACCAGACAATTTACCAGACAATTCGAGATTCTTCCTGGCTCCGTAGTCTGCTCCTAAGCGCGCTTAGTTGCGAACTTAGGAGAATCTTTTGAAACGCCTCCCAGATTGTCGTGATTTCGAAAATCTCTGAAATCTGATCCGACTATTTTAACCAACAAAGCAAAATATACAAACCATAAGTATTCAAGGAATATATATCTTATATTATATATTTATTGCTGAAGAAGTGAAATTTATCTCGTCGATCGGTCGGTCGGTCCAGATTTTACAGATTTTACGTTTTATTTTACATTTTACGTTCATAATCTTTGCATGGGGCCCGATTTGGGGTCAGGTAGCAAACACCAAACTTTTGCCATTGACCACTAAATAGACCACTAAACATGTATACCACTGTAAGTTCGATTATTGGATATGCATGTGATACAAGATTAATAGCGGTTTTATTTTTCATTTTGCAGTTTGTCTTCTGGAATAATAGTCGAAATCAAAGCTTCGCTTAGTTCTGTCGTTGACTGTGCCAAAGGTTTTGCCAGATTTCAGGTTGCATAATACCTATTCAATAACTGCAACTGAAGCTGCAGAAAAAGTGTTCATATACATCCATCACCACGGACTGCTTATCCCCCCGGGTTGGTGCCCTTTTTGCAAGAAAGGATTAAAAAATAAATATAACATTTAAGCCCTTTTATAAGCTGCTGTAGTTTTGGCTAATGAATGCATACTAGTCACTAGTTTCAAGGCCAATTGAATGTTTATGAACTAACTGGCAATCTGCTTTTTTGCTTTCCAGTTGAGATAAAGCGCTGGAAAACTAGGTTACTGATTGCTTCTAAGCGTTCATCTAAATAAATAGATTTCAGTTAACAATTTTCCACAAACAGAAGCAATTATAGGTGAAGAGTTTATCGTTTGGACTGTTATCATCTAATTCCTTACTTCTAAAGCACGCAGTTAAAATCTTCACAGTCACAACTCAAGAAATGCTCAAGAAAGCGCTGCAGGCATGCTTCAACGCGAGTGCAGGGTTGGATATGCACGGTCTACAGGATGTCAAAGCTGCTGAGACGGTGACAAGGAAACTTTGCTGGAGCAGCATGATTTTAGTTGCAGCGGCTGTGATGGTTTATCAACTAACAAGTTGTCTGCATGAGTATATGATCAATCCTATCATCACAACTGTTTCATACACGCAGGCCAATAGTCTACAGCTGCCAACAATCTACCTATGTCCAACTAATTTTGTGAGCGAAAGCTATCTCACCAGCGATGAATACGACGAGGAAAAATTTGAAGCAATGATGAACAAATACTTTAAACAATCTAACTACAAAAAGCGCCTGTTAATCTCTGACTCAACCCTTTACCAAGACATAGCGGTATTACTTGGGGGATCTTCAGGTACAGCTCCGAGTACAGCATCAAATAATGAGACGGATATGGAGTATTTCAAACGAATCGCATTAGCAACAGAAGAGTTTATTAAAGAAATAATTTTCAATGGTGAATCATTGTCGTACGAAGGGATAAGCAGTTATTTTGATCCCACACATGGGCAATGCTATCTCATATCATGGGAGAACAATGAGCATCAGAACTTGCCAGGAGAAGGCCTGGTTTTGTTATTGAAAAGTGAAGGAAATCAACCAGCTTCGGTTAGGGGCAATGGAGTTCTGCTGAAGATGACTAATCCGTTTAATCCGACATCTCCCAATGGATATTACCTATCTGCTGGTTACCGCACTAAAGTATCTTTGGCACTGGAAAGCCTATCGTTAATAAACACAACTGGGTCAATAACTCAAGCTTGTAGTGGGACAGGAAGAGTACTACGTCTGCTACAACTAAGCTACACTGCAGAAGCATGTCGATATGAGTGCACACTGGAAAGTTTGATAACGTCCTGCAACTGTACATTGCCAACAGATCCCAGCTTTCTGCGCGAGAGCGTGTCACAGTTTCCCTATTGCAACTCTACCGAGTCTGCTCGATGTTTTAGGCTAATCCGCAGAGACAGACACTTGAAACAAAGGTTTAATACGTGTTGTCGCAGCTGCTCAGCTCCATGCCTCCAGCAAGTATACAAAGTTGGCATCAGCTTCCTGCAAATTAGTCTACCAACGGCTGACATTGATGAAGCCCAGCCAACAACGGCATCCGATTCCGACTTCATAGCGTTCGAAGAGGGATACCCTCCACATGGAAGCTTTAAACAACATGTATCGATACCGACAACAACGACAGGAACTACTCGCAGTTTTGTGAAGCATAAAATTTCAGATGAAACTCTATCAATGCTAGCGACACTTGAACCACCTAATTCAAGTTCAGAAACTAATTTTGCAAAAAGGATTGGAGAAAGCCCTTTTGTCGAAGTAGATTCTACAATACCAATCCAAACTAGCAATAGGACAGCCTTCAATAATGATCTTGTCGTGGAAATCTCATACTCTACGTTCAGCTACACACAGATATCACAAACTTACTCTATCAGCCCAACATCATTAATTTCAAACCTAGGTATACATTTATTTGAAATAAAATTTGTAACCTTTCAAATGCTGGAATGGTCACACTATAACTCTTGTTTTTAAATTGCAGCTAGATCAGTTACCAGAAAAAAACTCAAAATTGTGCCTGGCTTTTCACAAAAAGTCAACTTTAACATAACATTTTGAAGTCTTTTAAACTTCGGGTAAAGGCTTATTTGTTCATGTCATTTTTTCGAAACCCTTGATATTCCTGAGCCCTTGTTCTTGTTGGGATTGCAAGTTGTCCGGGCTGTGAGTGATTATACCTCCCAGACCTCCCGCGTCAACCTATGTATTCGTGATTGTAATGTATTTTCCTGAAAGCTTGAACATGAAAAATACTGCTTCGATTAGCTGTTTGCGCATACTCAAACGTTTGTTTCACCAGGACATAACTATTCTCAATTGTTGCAGGTGGTCAGCTTGGGCTCTGGGTTGGAGCGAGCCTTTTCACAGTAGTTCAGCTTACAGCCTTGATATTTTCATCCTGCTACAATTGTATGCTAGGTGGCAAGCTAATACACGATCTAGCCACCACACATTGATTTCATTTGCATTCTTCAAAATAAGCTCATTAATGCAAGTCACGATTAGCAATCACATAACAGTCATCAGTTCATCAGTCACTATAAATGAGTGACCTGACTATTAATTTGTGTATCATGCAACCACCACTTTAGTTTCAACTATATTCATGGATATTTGTTGTGTAAATCACAATTAAACAATCAGTTAAATTGCAACAATTCTTATCATTATTTATTTTCGGACTGCAGAGTTAATCAAGAACATTAAGGGATTCCGTTTTTGGCATTCCCTCAAGGTGGAGGTGCGGATGTGCTTAACGCAGGGAATTAGAAACGTTTCGCATGTTTGCCTTGAGACACGAATCTCAATACTGAGCTAATTAACATCATTGTGTACAGCTGCAAAGGTCACTGATATACCGTCATTTATTGCAATTAAATGTCTAAATTAAACCTTCAAAAATATGAACAAGTACCTGAGCCGACAAGTACATAAATTTTGCCTTTAATACAATACAATACAGTACAATTATTACAATTACAATACAATTATTACATTTGCATTACTATACAATACAATGCAATACAGTGACAATAAAAGATGTAGATAATGTCGGTGTCATCTCTGAAGCTGAAGCAATGTCTTTATGTGGGATTCTCGGAGCAGCAACATTTGACAGCAATTTTTCCATGTATTCCAAACACAATTGGTAAAGATGGATATATGAACATGTATATTTAGCAGAATTCAAAAACGTTTATTGCAGAACTATAACGAAAAACAACTCCACTGCTAAAACAAAAATAAAAGTAATATTGTCGCACGTACATACATCGTCCCTTGCAATGTCCATATACATACTCGTTTGTCCTTAAGTCACACAGAATGTATATTCTAATTTCCATGTGCATGCACGTTTCACTTTCACATACAGTGAATGTCTACTCTAATGTCCATGTATATGTCCACTTTTCTTTTTAGACATACTGAAGGCGTATTCTTAGTTGGTCCACACGCTCTTTCTGGTTGAAATTGTTGACATACCAAGTCAATAAAAAAGCCCGGACTACGACTTTAGCTGATGCAGAAGAGTAGTATTCCCTTTCAGAAAGTATACCAAACAGAATAAAATGGTGAAGGAAAACTTTTAATAATTAACAAGCTCATTGTAATTTCTTAAAAATGATAAATATAACTATGAAACTTAATTTCGCTAACAAATACTTTCCTTGCATTTTTGTTAGAATTGGTTATTTTGCTAAATAAGTATAGTTTGCTCTTCAAGAATCTTCCACAACGAAGAAAGCAGTTTAAGGATTAGTAATGGAGAATTGTTATTAACAGGATTGCCATTTTGAAAAAGTTAGCAACGTTGGAGTCTCCACAATGGTTGCCCTTAAAAGGGCAGTAGGGATAAGCATTACATTCATTAGCTCTCTTTATTCTACCATTTCATAACAAATAAACAGTAAACGGCTAATAAATTTAAATAAATAGAATCTAAAACTGTGCAAAAATCTTTAGCACTCTTGAACCTTGAACTGAACTGTCACAGCAAACAAAACCCGTAGGTTCCAATTAAAATAAAATTATATTGTAAAAATAACTTTAGTTTTCATGAAATGAGAAGGCAGAAAACAAATATTTTAGATTAAAATTTTTTCATGCATTGAATTCACTTCAGTATTTTATGTTCTTCAGTCAATTTGTTAACCCTTTTCGTGCTGTAAGTCATAATATGGGAACAGTTCGGTTAGCACAAACACTGTAAACGGGGTAGCCGAAATTAGGGTGGGTGGGGCCAGCCGGTTTGCGACGGGGTTAAAAACCAAATGAATTTATAGCCGGTTTGGGCTAGTCAGTATACGAAATGTCAGTATATATGTATATATATATATATATATATATATATATATATATATATATATATATATATATATATGTGTGTGTATGTATATATACGAAATGAATGCGACACCGTTATTTAAAACCACCCCTAAAGGAGGGGGGAGCATGCATAGCTGTGCTGGGGTGGTGGATTGGAGTGACCCTCCAAAACAACAAAATTTGGCGACCTCCCAGAGTTTCAGATATTTCGCTACCCCCTCCGATTTTGGCACAAAAGTGGCCAAAATTGCAAAAGAACCCGAAACTTTAGGGTTTTTGGCAATTTTGACGGACACCCCCACCCTCCGTCGGAAGAATTATTTGGTCTTAGTCACTTATAGCAGTATCTGTTGAAACAAGCAATTTTTTACTGTATTTTTGGTATTTTTAGAGTAAGGGACGGGTAAGAAACATTTTCTAAGGCGGGGTTTGGAAGGAACAAGACGGTTTTTGTTAAAACATGAAACTCTACTCAATGTTCCGATGTTATAAAGCTCATTAATAAAATTTTTGCATGTTTTCGTTAATTTTTGTTTTCTTCTTGTTTTCTTCTTCTTCTTCTTGAAAAACTTCAACTTTTTGGCTAACAATTTACAAACATTAGGTAGGGGTTTGAAGATTTTCAAAGGAGTGTCGGCCGAAGGCCGATTTGGGGGGAAGGCGCCAAAACGTTTTTGAAGAGGGATCGGCGACGTCTACATTTGGGAGTAGAAGAGGAGTAGTGTTGTAGTTGATTGTCCAATAGGACTGATGTGGTATTATAATACCTATAATGTTGAAGGGTTGTTTGTCCAATAGGTGTAGTCGGGAAGGATTTTGGGGGAGCCCCCCACCCCACTTCCGATTTGCCAGAGATAAATGACGACTTGTAGCATAAACCCAGGCTTCTTTGATAACCTCTTATGTTTATACGTGCTAAATATGCCAAAAACTACAATATTTCGGCTCACTTTGGAAAGACATTTTTCCCACTATCGAAACTTACTTCTCTCTGCGGGGTCTCCGGGAAAGAGTTAGTTAGTTTGGATGAAAAACCAACTATTTAGTTAAAGTTAATTTCGTGCAAGAAGACAACCAACTGAGCCCAAAAAGTTAATTTCGTGCAAGAAGACAACCAACTGAGCCCAAAACTACCTAGATAACTTTCATACACCTTTGAGTCATTTTGTCTAATTGCAAGTGCAAAATAGGCCCAAAATGCACACCTTGCACATGGAAAGCTAAAGAACGAGTAACGGTTGCTGGGTTCGATTCCCGCCCCATAAGTGATAGATTTTAAACTATTTGATTCAGGTGCGGATTTGATCAGTCCTAGTATACCCAGATCTGACTGAATACTTTCTGGAGAGCTGAGCAAAAAATCCAAACACGTTTCTTGACTCAGCTTTTAGATATGTATATAAGCTTTGTATTTAAGCTTATATTGAGCTAACGCGAAGCCGAATCGGAAATTGGATTTCAGACTTGGGCTCAGTGCCCCCCAGAAACCCCATAGTTTTCAGCAAATAAAGCCACAAAAGTTTTTTATCTGGAATACTCCTTTACAGAGCACTGATAGAATTTAAAACTTAACATATTCCAATAAAATGTATATTCATTTGAAAATACTGTGCTTGCATATTAATCGCAAACAACATAATGCGAATATTGCTGCTTATACCTATGAGTGATAAATGGTAACAATTTAAAGCTATAAATATATGGCGGACTAAATCACTCAATATAGTTGAATCGAAACGTTATCAAACTTATGAAAGATAACATGAAATATCGTTTCGATAGAATTCAAATCTGTTTTGGATGAATCTAAACAAATAAAAGAAATATCTATTTTTGAACAATTCTAATACCAAACATAATGATAGCGATAAAAATCGAACTGATGAATGGAAAACATTAAAAATAAAAATTCAATGCAGCAGTAAGTATAGCAAATGAAATAACTGAAGCTATATATAGAGATTGCAATTTATGAACCAGAGCATTTATAAAATGCAAATCATACATAAAATCCCAGAAAATAAAATGGATGAATAAATTACTGCTTGTTTTAGATTAAATAATAAAATTGAAAAATTGATATATTCTAGCTTAATAATGAGTTTACATTCTATATAAGTCGTAGAACCCAGCGGATGGCAGTATTCTTTGCAAGATATTTCATCAGGTAAGGTTTCTCTTTTCATCAGGTTTACCCAAACGTTACACCAGCCAAGTCGGGTCAATTCATTTTAAGTTTAATTTCAATTTGGAATGCGTATTACTTCATACTTTATAAAATGATTTCCTTAAAATATATATTTCATAAGTTAATGTTGAATAATGGAGTTTTTTGGATTGCTATCTGCACGGAGCAATTCAAAAACAGCCTTACAAGCGCAGTACAGTATTTACGGTGGCGGGTCTGATAGTCTTGTAGAAAATCTCGGGTAATTGCTATAGCAACTTTTCAGTGTCATCATTATTCCCCTTTCCCTCAAGAATGGTGCGCTCTTAAGGGGGGGGCGACTAAAATGGGGGTGCCCCGAATTTGTCCGATTGGCCTTCTTTTTGGCGAAGTTAAAGAGCATGGGTGTGGTCAAAAAAATACTTGGTCGTTGGTTCTTTGCTGCCTTCCAGCCATGTGCAGCCGTCGCGTTTATATGCCCGACCACCCCTTTTTCACAACAACCAACATAATTAATTAAAAATCTCTGCTGGATGCAAGACACAAGCTTCAAGCTTGTCACTAGCCAATACGATTTGGCACATGTGCCCCTATCCGCGGAAAAATACTAGATGTCTGTATCTTATCTGTATCTAAGGGAATAACTGTTCAAAGTTGAAGTTTCGGCAAAATTTTGAAAATTTTTGGCTAACGAAAGGGATATTTTATTACTGGTACGAGCTATGAGGCTGTAATTTGGCATAAAAGGAGACCCTATGGGAGTACTCATTTGTGACAAATGGCAAGAAATTCTGCCGCGTGAAAAAATTTTTATGTCAACTTTAATCTTCAAAAATTGCCAAAATCGCCATTTTCAGTCTGTCGGATCCTGTGTAAAGGCTTTCTGCAGCCATAGAAGTCGCAAACCTTCACTAATCGAGCTGCAATCATTTGTGGGTATGTTTTCGACCACGCTGAGTTCAAATATCTCAGAAAATTTAATTTCAAAAAATTTGATTTTTTCGATTTCTGGGGTACTATTGCCCAAAAAAGGCGATTTTGCCAATTTTTACAGATGAAAGTTGACATAAAAATTTTTTCACCCGGCAGAATTTCTTGCCATTTGGCACAAATGAGTACTCCCATAGGGTCTTCTTTCATGCCACATTACAGCCTTATAGCTCGCACCAGTAATAAAATATTCCTTTCATTTGCCAAAAATTTTCAAATTTTTGCCGAAACTTCAACTTTGAACAGTAATTAGCTTAGATGCAGATAAGATACAGGCATCTAGTATTTTTCCGCAGATAGGGGCACATGTGCCAAATCATATTGGCCAATGACAAGCCTGAAGCTAGGGTCTTGCATCCAGCAGAGATTTTTAATTAATTATGTTGGATGTTGTGAAAAAGGGGTGGTCGGGCACATAAAAGCAACGGCTGCACATGGCTGGAAGGCAGCTAAGAACCAACGACCAAGTATTTTTTTGACCACACCGGTTTGACCGATTTTGCTACTGTTTACCACGAATGTTTATTGTTACTAGCACAAAATACTAAAAGTATTCTGGCTTTCGAGCGTTGCTTGCTTCTTCAGCACTAGCAGATCAAAGTCTGAAATTTGGCAAAAAGTTGCGTGGTGACCGGGCGCGTTTTCGATCTAATAAAATTGGCAACACCTAGCCTACGCCAGCTTTTTACCAATTACTAGACTCTAATAGGGACAAACTGTGGCTAATTTTCGACTGCTTTGGTTTTTTGGTTAGTGTGCTAGCAAACGTTTTGTTAGGAAATAACCCTTATTTTTAGACCTGAAAAGTCAAACCTAAGCGCAGTATTAAAAGGTGGTCAAAAATGTTTTGTCTCCGACTTTCCAGAAAAGGTGCTTGTAGGGGTTATCTGGTCTGCTGAATTTGAATATGAAATCCGTTTTTAGATATGTCAATTCCTTCGTTCGGTATGCGCTTACAAATGTCTTAGAGCTTTTTGGAACGACTGCCATCCATACTTCGAGAAGTCAATCTAGCATTTCTAAACGTTGGAGCCAGGTTTAGTAACCTAGCTTTCTGCACATCTTGGTACTCTCACTGGCCTGCCCTTAAGCTGGCAATACCACTAGCAAGAATACCGACTGGGGTGAGCCGGCTGTAAAAATTATCAATATGGTAATATTTATTGTTTTAGCACCTTCACGACAATGAAACTACATGCGACAGTTACCATCCTAGGCTTAGTGGTTGCGTTCGCAGGTACCAAATTTAATACCAGAGATTGCTGTAAATGTATTGCAGCGACATAGGATCTTTTAAGTGGTGATTCTTTTTGGTCATGTATTGTTGATTGTCGGCTCAAATCATTATAAAATTTGACGAAACTTTCCAAAGGTTCTTTTAGCTTTCGCGCAATCCCGCTGGAAACGTCGACTTTCCCGTTCAGGACAGTTTTTTTACGAATTTCTGACAGTTCGGTAACAGTTGCATAGTAATTGTATTCACTCGAAAGATCTCGCTGAGCTCAACATGGAGCAGTGGGTCAACCCA
>JASAND010028484.1:0-14470 GCA_030248195.1 Trissonchulus latispiculum
TCCCAATCTCAAAAGCAGTAACTGTTCACAGAAAATGGAAAACTGAATCGATGTAAGAAAATTCCTCTGGTTCCGTTCCTCCTTCGGTTTTTGCATTTGCCCTTTTCCCTCTCTTGAATTCGTAAAAGAAGTTTTTCAGCCCATCCATACGACGCTAATATCGACAAACGAACTCTGATAACCTGGCTTATTTTTACTGGGGGGGTGGGGGGCAACCTCCCCCCATTCGAGGTTCCCCCCCCCCCATAAAAGCCCCCCCCCCCATAAATTTTTACCTCCCCCCCCATAAGCCAACAAATTGCCAGATTTCACCATTTTTACCCTAAATTTTCAAAAATTTTTCCGGCTTCGCCGGAATTTTAACGAAAGTTTCGCTATTTTAGCGTAAAAAACACCTAAAATTAGTCATTTTTTAGCGATTTTTGGCAATTTTTACACAAAAAACGTAAAAATTTGCAAAATTTTTCCAAAAATATGCCCCCCCACTTTTGGTGAGCCCCCCCCCCCATCGAGGGGGGGGGAACTTTGAGCCCCCCCCCATAAATTTTGGCCTAAAAATAAGCCAGATAACTGACTACGTACATGCACGCACGACAGATATATACACAATTAGACACAGCGAAACCTGAGTTGGTGCGCATGGTTGAGATGAGAAAGCAATGAAGAGACTGATAAGGTAATATTGTGATGAGTGACTGTGATCTAGGCAGGGCCGACCCGTCTGGCTCTCCGCCGATCCTCCCGAAGTCGCTGGACGCGGGCCAGCCCCTTCTTCCACCGGCCGTCATAGTCGGTTTTGTCCTTGACCCATCTGAAACAGAACAGACAAAAGAGATATATATATATATATACTTTCATTCAAGGAGGAATAGTCGTATACGTAGGTATGGAGGCTTTAGTCTTGGGATGCAAACAAAATGGGTTTCTTGCGCTTCCCCCCCCCCCCCTCAGCCATTTATAACTTTTGATTTTTTTTCACCAATAACTTTGAAATTCTGTATGGGTGCATACTGGAGGCTGATAAATTCAAAAATTTAAAAAATTTTAAAAATTTAAAAAAATTTAAATTTTTGTTTGGTAAGGGGGGGACCATAGGGAACCAAAACTTTTTTGAAAAAATTTGCTGAAAATTTGCATGAGGTTTTCAGGGGCGTTGAGCACGAATCTGAAAACCGTTTTAAGATTCAGCTTTTCGTTAGCTCAGTATAAAGCTAAAGTTGTAAGCTTAACATGTAAGCTCATACTGAGCTAATGAAAAGCTGAATCGAAAAACGGTTTTCAGATTCGTGCTCAGCGCCCCTGAAAACCCCCCCTCCCTATGCAAGTTTTCAGCAAAATTTTTTCAAAAAATTTTTTGGTTCCCTTTGGTCCCTCCTTAACAAACAAAAATTTAAAATTTTTTGAAGATTTTTAAATTTTAAAAATTTTTAATTCTTGAATTTATAAGCCTGCGCCCTCCAGTATGCATCCACACCAAATTTCAAAGTTATTGGTCAAAAAAATCAAAAGTTATGGCTGGGGGGAAAGCGCAAGAGACCCAACAAAATTACTCCTTGTATATATACGTATATAGATACGTATAGCGCCTTAATACACATTCCCTTCGTTGAGAGTGCGTTTGTTTTGCATTAAGTTAGATTACCTGGTTGGTGGGGCCAGTCCGACCATGTTTCTGAGAACTTTCTGTTCTTTATTTCCCGAAGCCTGAAATCAGTAAACACCAGAGAATTAGCATACTATACACTAATGGAGTCATTAGGTTGTTATCCAATTATGAATATATAAATACGTATGCAGGCAGCTAGATGGATTTTACATAACATTTGCATCATATATAAAGTAACTTATGTTTGGCAGGTATAGAAATAATAAATATATTTATGTTAAAGTAACTTACAAATATAAATTTCGGCACCAGCAGGAAACATTCGCCTAGTTCTTTCACATCTGAAAACAGAAAAACGCAGACGTCAACATGGTAGATGTATAAAAAATTATACATTGCTTTTGGCAGTGTATACCACGTTGGAAATGATTTTGCTAAATTTTTTGAAAATCTTAGACAATTTTAACTCCTTTCCCCGGTCGTCTTAAAGTCAAGGGGGGGGAGCACGCGGTTTTGTCAAAAGTAAGCCCCCTGAACTACACATAGGTGTTTTGAGTACTATTCACGGGATGCACTTACATGGCAGTTTCCGGTAGAACTGCTGGCGTCCCTGCTCAGTGACGGGGAGACGCCGGTTGGGTCGGAGGTAGACCCGGTTTTTGGGAGGGTTCTGGACCGGATCCTCCGGGTCCAGATCCACCGCCTCCCGTGGTTCCACCTCCTCCTCCTTCTCATCATCATCATCATCATCCTGTTCCATTTCTCCGTCGTCCTCTGAGTCACTGTCGTCGTCCTGGTCCTGCATTTCTGCGGCCAGCTGATGGAGTCCGACACCGGCTGGGGGAAGGACCATGGTCGTGATGGGATTCCCCGGTCCCTCCCAGTCCATGTCCTCTGCCTCCGCGTCCTGGCTGTCGGCTTCGCTTGCGGCAGAGGTGGTCGTCTCCGTGTCAGAGTCATCGTTGTCTTCGGCCATGTCATTGATGTCATATAGATCGCTGAAATAAAAAAACACGAAATTGATAGAAATGTGTGTACACATATTGACTAATTACAGTATATAATTGAGTCTAACTTAATTTAATTTTAAACCTAAATATTCATCATTTCATTGGCAGGCGTATATATATATATGCGTATATATATATATATATATACCTATATGCATATATATATACGTATGTTACCATGATATTCAGGGTTTCTAACTGCATAATTTCATGTATATATATTTGTCTTACCTCAGAAACTGAAAGACGTCCAGAACCAGCCTTTCTGCGCCAGTTTCGGCGATAGAGCCGATAGTCTTGGCGGCGGAACTGGTTGTCTACCAGGTTCACCTCAGAGAGGGACATGGACTCTGCCAGCTCGTCCACAGTATGGAACAGGTTTCGCAGTCGGTTGCCCTCTAGATTTAGGATCTGAAAACAAAAGGAAATGAAACAAAGTATATATGGCATGATGGAATAATAAGTACGTACTAGATGCATACGCATGATAAGATTACGTAATGTGTGAACCGATGATGATGATTTATTATTATTATTATTATTATTATTATTATTATTATTACGTATTATACAGATTTAGTGTCAAGCAGGCGCCTTCGTTTTATCTGGATCTAATATCATTTTTATTGAGTATGGCCCTTTTTGTTTCGTTAACTGCAATCTGACTACAGAAACCGCTCGCCGTTTGGGTAAATATATACGCTAGAAGCTGGCCCGGACTTAGGTTTTTGAAAATGATGATGTGAGGATGGTCGCTAAGAGGGTTGGGATGGAGACCACAATGATGGACGAATTTTTTTGCATTTTTGTCCAGAAATCTTACGTTGGATGTTCAGTTCTTTCAAAAACTAAATTATAGCGACGAAGGCGTGAAATCTTTGTAAAATGGAAAAGGGGGTTAGACCGAGACTCGCTATCGGTGCTGCCTTGGGTAGAAAAGATTTTTCAGAAGTAGCTACTTGCACCTATGTAGTGAGATGTCTCTGTTTAAAAGAATATATGCTTTGCCTACTGTTAGTCTTAGGGTTTTGAAAGTGGGAACTGGGGACTAGGGACTCCCGAAACGTGGAGGGAGGGGGTGTAATCGTGTAAACCTAAAGCGAAAAATTAGTATTCAACGGCCAAACGCAAAAATCGCTGTTTTTTTGCTTAAATTGAGCTTATAGACACAGCCCTTAAATTTGTTAGAAATTTAAAAAATTGTTTGAAAATTCCACATCGAAGTTTGATTTTTCGACACTTTTGGGGAAACTTACTTTTTCTACGATTGAGCTAACGCCAAGGAGGCATACCAAAATGTGGGAGGGTTGAAAGTCGGGGGCGCTCCGAAAATAGGGGGAGTCTGCGAGGCCCCCTACCCCAACAATAAAATGATAGACCTAGTGTGTTGCTTATTTCTTTTTAATAAATAACAAAACTGCTACTAAATGCTGATATACGGTACATTTCACAGAAAGAATGACCGTTGGCGAAATGGCGAAATTTCACGAAAAATGGCAATTTTAGCAAATTTAGCTACATTTGTGGACCTTAAGTTGGATCAGTTTTTTTGCAACTAAATTGAAGCAAGCTCAAACCAACTCGTTCGCGAAAATTGTCTTTGAAAATTGAAAAAATTCCAAAATTGCCTAAAACTGCAGAAAAAGTTGGCAAAAAATTCTGCACGAGTTTATTTCGCGAACGAGTTGGTTCATGAGCTTAGCTGCAAAATATGCTCAGTTCAAGCTTAGGTCCACAAAAGTAGAGAAATCGGGTAAAATTGCCATTTTTTCTCTTGAAATTTCGCCAGCGGTCATTCTTTCCGTGAAATGTATGTATACCGTATGTCGGCAATTTGCTGTTCTGTATACTGTTCACATATCCTCATCTCTCTCATCTCATCGATTTGGGTCGACTCCCACCCCGTCCCTTTCCATCTTTGCTTGCGGCGTTCGTCAAGCGTCGACGTCTGTCAATCGTGTGCCAACTAGTGCTGCTCCTGATCATTTTTCCGATCCAATTTATGGCATGGATTTTCATTATTCATTCTGTCCTCTAATTTATGGCATGGATCTTCATTATTCATTCTGTGCGTGCTCTAATTATTTATGGCATGGATTTATTTATTTCACTTTTGCCATCAAATTTATGGCGGTGGATTTTCATTTTATTCATATGATCTGATCTAATTTATGGCATGGATATTTTCGAAGCTTTGCCTGGCCTGGCGTTCCTCTTACTAGCAAGGTATATATATATTGTTATGAGTTTTGATGTGCATATAGTTGTCTAAGCCTCCATACTTGTGGAACGAAACTTCATTTAGGGGTGGGGGAGGGGCTAACCGTTTGTTCTGACTTTGTCCTATTGGGAGTTGTTGTTTACTTCGGTCTTCCCTGTCGAATCGAAAACTATCGAAACTCGAGACCGAAAATCGAAATCCTAAAATATTAGAAATCTGAAAGCATTTTATATACCTTCAAGTTCTGGTGGTCGGCGACTGCTAGCATGAGCTCAACGAGGTCGTTGTCGTTCAGGTTGTTTCCTTCCAAATCCAACACTTCCAGTTGTGGGCACTGCCGGAGAAGCTAAAATATAAGAAATTAATAGATATTTTTCCCAAAAGTAATGGTGTATATATATATAACAGTTTATTGTTATATAACTAGGATTATTTAGTAAGGTACGCATATCATTGCTTCTGCATAATATTCTCCCATACAACAGTGAAATTTTATTGCAATGAGATTTCGTCGCTTTAATTTATTTTATTTCCTTTTTCTGCCAGTTTTTCCACATTGGTTTTGAAAATCCGACAGAAATATGACTAAAATTTGTCTTCCTTGTAGAGCCCATCTTTTTCCTTATTTTCCTGTGCAAACTTCCTTTGTAACTTTTTTTTCCGAGGAGGCCCGCTTCTCAGGGCAGCCCTGCCCCTGTGCATTTTGCTTGAAGTTACCTTGGCAGTGACTTGGCGGGAGTAGGACTCCGGCTGGTGACTTGCAGGGTAGGAGGAAACCTGCATATTTATATATATATATATATATTATATATATATTATATATATTATATATATATATTATATTATGTAGGGGCGCGATAGCGCCCCTACATAATATGGGTATAAAGGCGTCTGCGCGGCCCTCTGGAGACCGTGTTGGCCTGGTGCCAGCTAATTAGAGGTCCGGCGGTGGTAAAAAGGTTACCATCGTAAACAACTCGAGTAGTACTACAAGTACCACCATACTTTTGGTTCGAATTCGAAACTTCGAATTTTTGCACTAGGCGATAGTTACCGTGCGTTTGTTTTTTTTTCTCGGTGAATAACGCTTATTGGAAATGCATTTTACGGCTAAGTGTTGGAACGATGTGGGCATTTTGGCACCATACTACTATTATATGTTGGTAGACAGGATCCCCCCATGCTACCTTTTTTGGTCATTTTGGCACCTGGCCAATTTTGGCTCTGTGCCAAGGTCCCAAAGTCGGACTTTCGCTATTTTTCGCAAATTTTGGTCACACTTTTCTAGAACTGGGTAGAAGCTGGAGAGGTCTAGTATCTTTTGTTGAAAATTACCAGTAGGGGTGCATAAAGTAACGAGGGGGATTTTTTAATTTTGCTCCCTAGCTTTCAGGAGATGGGCCCAAACTTTGCATTTTTTTGGCCTGTTTGGGCTAAAAGTTTCTAAGTCCCACTTTCACTGGAAGGAAATAGTCAAAAAGTCGCCAAAAACGGCGTTTTTCGGCCTCGGGGTGGTCCCCACATATAGTAAATCGGGGTCGCTGAAAACGATGAGCATACTGCCGATACCGCCCGAAGTGACCACTGGTCAGCATGGCTC
The DNA here is from genome assembly GCA_030248195.1 of Trissonchulus latispiculum. NCBI lineage: Eukaryota > Metazoa > Nematoda > Enoplea > Enoplida > Ironidae > Trissonchulus > Trissonchulus latispiculum. The sequence goes on from JASAND010028484.1 coordinate 6,438, forward strand.
CCGTGCTTCCTCGCCCAGGGTCAAAATTGGGAAAACTCCCTCTAAACAGCGTTTTTCGGCGTTTTGGCCGGGGGCATATATAGTAAATCGACTACGCTCGTTTCAATGGGCATATCGCCGAAACCGACGGAAGTGACCACTGGTCACTACAGCCTACGGGGCCTATTGACCACTGGTCAAACGGCCTAAAACTGCGTTTTTCGGCGTTTTGGTCGGGGCATTTATAGTAAATCGACTACGCTCGTTTCAATGGGCATATCGCCGAAACCGACGGAAGTGACCACTGGTCACTACAGCCTGCGGGGCCTATTGACCACTGGTCAAACGGCCTAAAACTGCGTTTTTCGGCGTTTTGGTCGCGGGCATATATAGTAAATCGACTACGCTCGTTTCAATGGGCATATCGCCGAAACCGACGGAAGTGACCACTGGTCACTACAGCCTACGGGGCCTATTGACCACTGGTCAAACGGCCTAAAACTGCGTTTTTCGGCGTTTTGGTCGGGGGCATATATAGTAAATCGACTACGCTCGTTTCAATGGGCATATTGCCGAAACCGACGGAAGTGACCACTGGTCACTACGGACCACTGGTCACTACGGCCTAGGCGTCCTATTGACCACTGGTCAAACGGCCTAAAACTGCGTTTTTCGGCGATTTGGTCGGGGGCGTATATAGTAAATGACTACGCTCGTTTCAATGGGCATATCGCCGAAACCGACGGGAGTGACCACTGGTCACTACAGCCTACGGGGCCTAACCTAGCCCCATATTAAGCATTTTAAAGACTAGTCCTCTCTTGATTTTACAACCTCACCATAACCCATATTACTTTTTCATGCTCCAGAGGAGCATTTTTATTTCTTGTATATATATATATTATGTAGGGGCGCGATAGCGCCCCCACATAATATGGGTATAAAGGCGTCTGCGCGGCCCTCTGGAGACCGTGTTGGCCTGGTGCCAGCTAATTAGGGGTCTGGGAGGGATAAAAATGTTACCACCGTAAAGTACTCGAGTAGTACTACAAGTACCACCATACTTTTGGTTAAAATTCTGAACTTCGAAATTTTGCACTAGGCGAGAGTTACCGTGCGGTTGTTTTTTTTTTCTCGGTTAATAACGCTTATAGGAAGTGCATTTTCTAGCGAAGTGTTGGAACGATGTGGGCATTTTGGTCCAATGCTACTATGATATGTTGGTAGACAGTATCCCCCCATGCTACCAAACGAAGGTCATTTTGGCACCCGGCCAACTTTGGCTCTGTGCCAAGGCCCCAAAGTCGGACTTTCGCTATTTTGGCACTTCGGTTGAAATCAACTTTTTTTCACAGGCTAGCAGCTAGATCGGTTTGGTTTATTTTATTTGAATATTTCGGACTATGCGCACAAAGTAACGAGGGGGATTTTTTAATTTCGCTCTGCAGCTTTCAGGAGATGGGCCCAAACTTTGCATTTTTTCACCTGTTTTGGCGAAAAGTTTCTAAGTCCCACTTTTACTTGAAATGGCTTAAAAGTCACTAAAAATGGCGTTTTTCGGCCTTGGGGTGGTACCCATATATAGTAAATCGGGGTCGCTGAAAACGATGAGCATACTGCTGAGGTCGGTGGATGTGACCCCTGACCCACAGCGCCCACCCACAGTGGGTCCGGTGTGGGTCAAAAATGAAAGTCTTCAAAAGTGGTCAAGTTTGGTATCAAATGAAAGCCCTTGGCGAGGCGATCAACTTTTGTCATTATGCCACCCACAAAAAGTGGCCCCACCGACCTGTGGGTAGGTGCCCCACTCACAGTGGGTCCGGTGTGGGTCAAAAATGAAAGTCTTCAAAGGTGGTCATGTTTGGTATCTAATGAGAGTCCTTGGTGAGGCGAACAATTTGAAGCAGAAAGAGGCCCCAGCATCCTGCGGGTGGGTGCCCCACAACTCACAGTGGTTCCGGTGTGGGTCAAAAATGAAAGTCTTCAAAAGTGGTCAAGTTTGGGTGTCAAATGAAAGCCCTTGGCGAGCGATCCAAGCTTTGTCATTATACTAGCCACAAAAAGTGGCTCCACCGACCTTTGGCCGGCGTGGGTCAAAAATTAAAGTCTTCAAAAGTGGTCATGTTTGGTATCAAATGAAAGCCCATTGCATTGTTCTAAAGCTCCTTATCTGCGTTAGCTCACTGCTGGAAAGGGAACCTTTAAAATGACAGAAGGACAAGTAATAAAAATGCTCCTCCGGAGCATGAAAAAGTAATATGGGTAGTGGTGAGGTTGTAAAATCAAGAGAGGACTAGTCTTAAAAATGCTTAATATGGGGCTAGGTTCAAAAAAAGAAGAGGACTAGGTTGTTGGCGAATTAATATGGGCACAGCTTCGCTGAGCAACCCATATTCGCGGGCTTTCACGCTTCGCCATTTCGATTGCCATATACAAAGCAATTAATGTCAGTCAATAAATACAATTCCAGCAGTTACACATAAGTAAACTATATATATAGTATATAATTTGGTTGTGCTGGACTACGACTGGCAACGAGAAAAAACCAAGGCTATGATTGTAACGCTAACGGTTGAATAGAAATAGAAGATCGTCGGAGAGAGTCCTGATCCTGAAGTTATTGTTGAAATATGTTCTTTTCGTATAAATGGTTAAAACGCTCAGTAGATAAATATTCTGAGTTTATCGAAAGAAATGTCTGCTTCCACTAAAACTCGTTTATCATAGTCGTATATTATTTACCTACCGTAACTACTGGTACGTATATGTAATATGTATATAACTTATTCAGTCCGCGAATATGGGTTGCTCAGCGAAGCTGTGCCCATATTAATTCGCCCACAACCTAGTCCTCTTCTTTTTTTGAACCTAGCCCCATATTAAGCATTTTTAAGACTAGTCCTCTCTTGATTTTACAACCTCACCACTACCATTACTTTTTCATGCTCCGGAGGAGCATTTTTATTACTTGTATACAAGGCCGCACCCAGGGGGGGGGGGTTCAAGGGGTCTAGACCCCCTTTTGGGATGACAACATGGAAAATTTTTGCTATTTTTAAAAAAATTTCGCGCCTCCGGCGCGATAATTTACTTTTTGCAAGAAATAAACGTCCAATGTACTGTTTTTGGGCACAAATGCAAAAATTCTTCAGCTTCTGGGGGGCTCCGCCCCCAGACCCCCCGTTGCGTTTTACCTTGGACCCCCCCTTTTCAAAATCCTGGGTGCGGGCCTGCTTGTTTATATATTTATTATTTATATAAGACAGTGCTTACTCTTCCCAGCAGATGTCCCAGTCCGGACAGGCTATTGTCCTTCAGATTGACGTGGCGCAGACGGGGCTGTCTGACGAGCCCTTCTAGAATTGACGCCATGGACTGTGAGTTCCCGTTGCTAGACACAAGGGAGATCGATTCCAGTTTTGATATTTTCTGAAAAATAAATTCCAACAGTAAAAAGGAGCGGTAAAAACTTTGCGTATATACGTATAAAAGGACTAGATACAGAATTTAAATTGAACTTTGTGAGATTCTTAAGCTTGCTCACCTTCTTACAAAATGTCCAAAATTTTGTATATACTTTATTTATTTTTGTAAATAATAAGCACTAGAAAACGCTACCTAATGGCTTTTGTCGAAATAGGAGAGAACCAATGGGCACGGATCCCGACAGGAACTAACCCATAGTTTTCTCTGGGTAAGATTGATTCTGACCGCGCCCATTGGCTCTGGCTCTCCTGTTTCACTTTTCTGTATAGGATTAATGCGATGCCATTTTTTCCTTCATGGCTCTGTCATTGTTTCCGGCCCGTGTTTACTTTATTTGCTCATTGCGAAAATAAAAAAAGTAACCGAGAGGTCTCTCAGCTTTTATTGCATCTTCCTCTAATGTGTACAATAGTATAGTGTGTTGTACAATGTACATACATATATTATATATGTAGAAAGTACGTGTATAGCAAGGTTCACAAAAAAAAATCAAAAATCGAATTTTTGCTGGCAATTTCGCAAATGAAGTCCGATCGAAAAACTTTTGGTACGTATGGAACGGTGGTGACCCCCTCTACATATGGTGCAAATTTCATGCCGGTAGCCCTCGTGTAGCGTGAGTAATAAAAAATTTTTGTGATTTTTTTTTGTGAACGAATTCACAAAAAAAAATCGCAAAAATTTTTTATTACTCACGTACACGAATACCATGGGAGACCCCACGTCACCACCGTACCCGTACCAAAGTTTTCGATCGGACTCACGTACCGTATATACACAGTACTCTACATATATGTATGTACATTGTACAACACACTATACTGTGTACGCATTGGGATACTGTCACTGAGAGAGATTACTTTTTATTTCATAATATGTACAAATAAGCAAACACAGGCTTAGCAATAATGACAGAGCCATGAAGGAAAAACAGTAATCCTATACAGAAAAGTGAAACAGGAGAGCCAGAGCCAATGAACGGTCGGAAATCAATCTACCCAGCGGATTCCCTGGTCTCTCCTGATGACAAAGCTAAGGCATTTTGGATAGCAGTAATTTACAAAAATAAATGGTATATACAAAATTTTAGTTTATTTATGAAATGACAAAAAAGCTTAAGAATCTCACAGAAATTTATTTAAATTCTGTATCCTTTTATACATATATACCTCGGTTTTACCTCTCCTTTTTACTGTTGGAATTTATTTTTCAGAAAATATCAAAACTGGAATCGATCTCCCTTGGGTCTAGCAATGGGAACTCTCAGTCCATTGCGTCAATTCTAGAAGGTACGGTCAGACTAGCCCCGTCTCCGCCAGTCAATCTGAAGGACAATAGCCTGTCCGGACTGGGACATCTGCTGGGAAGAGCAAGCACTGTCTTATATAAATAATAAATATATAAACAAGCAGGCCCGCACCCCGGAGGATTTTGCGCGTAAAGGGGGGGGGGGTCCAAGATCATGACGCAACGGGGGTCCAGGGCCGGAGCCCCCCAGAAGCTGAAGATTTTTGCATCAATGTGCTAAAAACAGTACATTGGATTAGCAAATTATCGCGCCGGAGGTGCTGAAATTTTTTTTAAAAAGAAAAATTCTCCCATGCGGTTATCCCAAAAGGGGGTCTAGACCCGTGAACTCCAGGTGCGGCCTTGTATACAAGTACAAAATACGTCCTCCGGAGAAGCAATGGCAGTGGTGAGGTTGTAAAATCAAGAGAGGACTAGTCTTAAAAATGCTTATTCTGGGGCTAGGTTCAAAAAAGAGAAGAGGACTAGGTTGTGGGCGAATTAATATGGGCACAGCTTCGCTGAGCAACCCATATTCGCGGACTGAATAAGTTATATACATATTGCATATACCGTACCAGTAGTTACGGTAGGTAAATAATATACGACTATGATAAACGAGTTTTAGTGGAAGCAGACATTTCTTTCGATAAACTCAGAATATTTATCTACTGAGCGTTTTAACCATTTATACGAAAAGAACATATTTCAACAATAACTTCAGGATCAGGACTCTCTCCGACGATCTTCTATTTCTATTCAACCGTTAGCGTTACAATCATAGCCTTGGTTTTTTCTCGTTTGCCAGTCGTAGTCCATTTTAACCAAAGTTATACTATATATATAGTTTACTTATGTGTAACTGCTGGAATTGTATTTATTGACTGACATTAATTGCTTTCGTATATGGCAATTGAAATGGCGAAGCGTGAAAGCCCGCGAATATGGGTTGCTCAGCGAAGCTGTGCCCATATTAATTCGCCAACAACCTGATCCCTTTCTTTTTTTGAACCTAGCCCCATATTAAGCATTTTTTAAGACTAGTCCTCTCTTGATTTTTTAGCCTCACCACAACCCATATTGACTTTTTCATGCTCCGGAGGAGCATTTTTACCTACTTGTCCTTCTGTCATTTAACAGGTTCCTTTCCAGCAAGTGAGCTAACGCAGATAAGGAGCTTTAGAACAATGCAATGGGCTTTCATTTGATACCAAACATGACCACTTTTGAAGACTTTTAATTTTTTTGACCCACGCCGGCCAAAGGTCGGTGGAGCCACTTTTGTGGCTAGTATAATGACAAAGCTTGATCGCCTGCCAAGGGCTTCTCATTTGACACCAAACTTGACCACTTTTGAAGACTTTCATTTTTTGACCCACACCGGAACCACTGGCAGGTTGTGGGGCAACTCCACCCAGAGGCTGCTGGGGCCACTTTCTGCTTCAAATTGTTCGCCTCACCAAGGACTTCATTAGAGCCACCAAACATGACCACCTTTGAAGACTTTCATTTTTGACCCACACCGGACCCACTGGGTGGTGGGGCACCCACCCACAGGTCGGTGGGGCCGCCACTTTTTGTGGTGGCATAATGACCAAAGTTGATCGCCTCGCCAAGGGCTTTCATTTGATACCAAACTTGATCCCACTTTTGAAGACTTTCATTTTTGACCCACACCGGACCCACTGTGGGTGGGCGCTGTGGGTCAGGGGTCCACCTCCACCGACTCAGCGTGAGTATGCTCATCGTTTCTGCGACCCCCGATTTACTACATCGCATGGGTACCACCCCAAGGCCGAAAAAACGCCATTTTTAGTGACTTTTAAGCCATTTCAAGTAAACGTGCGACTTAGAAACTTTTCGCCAAAACAGGTGAAAAAATGCAAAGTTTGGGCCCATCTCCTGAAAGCTGCAGAGCGAAATTAAAAAAATCCCCTCGTTACTTTGTGCGCATAGTCCGAAATATTCAAATAAAATAAACCAAACCGATCTAGCCCATAGCCTGTGAAAAAAAAGTTGATTTCCCAACCGAAGTGCACAAAATAGCGAGAAGTCCGATTCTTTGGGGCCTTGGCACAGAGCCAAATGACCAAAGTCAAAATGACCTTCGTTTGGTAGCATGGGGGGGATACTCTCTACCATACATAGCATCATAGTAGCATTGGACCAAAATGCCCACATCGTTCCAACACTTCGCTAGAAAATGCACTTCCAATAAGCCTTATTAACCGAGAAAAAAAAACAACCGCACGGTAACTCTCGCCTAGTGCAAAATTTCGAAGTTCAGAATTTTAACCAAAAGTATGGTGGTACTTGTAGTACTACTCGAGTACTTTACGGTGGTAATATTTTTATCCCTCCCAGTTACCCCTAATTTAGCTGGCACCAGGCCAACACGGTCTCCAGAGGGCCGCGCAGACGCCTTTATACCCATATTATGTAGGGGCGCTATCGCGCCCCTACATAATATATATATATACAAGAAATAAAAATGCTCCTCTGGAGCATGAAAAAGTAATATGGGTGATCGTGATGGTGAGGTTGCAAAATCAAGAGAGGACTAGTCTTTAAAATGCTTAATATGGGGCTAGGTTAGGCCCCGTAGGCTGTAGTGACCAGTGGTCACTCCGTCGGATTCGGCGATATGCCCATTGAAACGAGCGTAGTCATTTACCTCCAATACGCCCCCGACCAAAACGCCGAAAAACGCAGTTTGAGGCGGTTTGACCAGTGGTCAATGGACTCCTAGGCCGTAGTGACCAGTGGTCCAGTAGTGATTACTTCATCGAGGACCCTAACCAATATACTTTTTTAGCGTGAAACGAGCGTAGTCGATTTACTATGCTATGCCCCCGACCAAAACGCCGAAAAACGCAGTTTTAGGCCGTTTGACCAGTGGTCCAATAGGCCCCGTAGGCCTGCTATGACCTGTGGTCACTTCCGCCAAGCTCCCCCGATATGCCCATTGAAACGAGCGTAGTCGATTTACTATATATGCCTTCCTCCAAAACGCCGAAAAACGCAGTTTTAGGCCGTTCAATAAGTGGTAAATGAGCCCCGCAGGCTGTAGTGACCGGTGGTCACTTCCGTCCCGGTTTCGGCGATATGCCCATTGAAACGAGCGTAGTCGATTTACTATAAATGCCCACGGCCAAAACGCCGAAAAACGCAGTTTTGGGCCGTTTGACCGGTGGTCAATAGGCCCCGTAAGCTGTAGTAGGCCTTGTGGTCACTTCCGTCGGTTTCGGCGATATGCCCATTGAAACGAGCGTAGTCGATTT
>JASAND010028485.1:0-41456 GCA_030248195.1 Trissonchulus latispiculum
GGAGGTCAAAATAAAAATTTGACCCCTTGAATTCCTTCAATTTGAGGTACCGTCTTCTCCAAATTCAGAGGTCAAATTTTTATTTTGATCAATTTTACGATTCCAGCCGGAACGAGCGCTTTTGCCCATCCTACCAGGACCAATTCGCCAGTGTCAATTTTGACTCGTAATATTAATCTAAAAATGGCGAAAACTCCCCCAATTTTCGGGCAAATGGGCAAACTCTCCCAATCGACTCAGTTTTTGACGGCCGATTCTTTTTGATGTGCCACATGCCCCGGGAACCCCACAGCTGTCAGGCCGTTGGGGTACCGCCTCCACCCCCTCAAATTGAAAAAATTCAGATTTCAAATTTTTATTTTGACCTCCTGGGCACGAGGATTCTGCGGTTTCCCCAACCGGGACATTTGGTGCCCCCAACGAGTTAAAAGCGCTTTTAGCCCATCCTGAGGTCTCACAGAACACACCCGGGGCCAAAAAGTGTCAATTTTGACCCCCCTGGAATTAATCTAAAAATTGCGAAAACTCCCCCAATTTTCGGGCAAAAAATTTGGGGAGTTTTCGCCATTTTTAGATTAATTCCAGGGGGGGTCAAAATTGATTCCCTTTTTGGCCCCCGGACTGGGTCCTGTGAGCCCCAGGATGGGCTAAAGCGCTTTTAACTCGTTGGGGGCACCCGTCCCGGCTGGGGAATCGCAAAATTCCGGGCCCAGGAGGTCAAAATAAAAATTTGACCTCTGAATTTTTTCAATTTGGGGGGTTGGAGGGGGCATCCCCCTGGCCTGACAGCTGTGGGGGGTTCCCCGGGGCATGTGGCACATCAAAAGAACGGCCGTCAAAAACTGAGTCGACTGGGAGAGTTTGGGCCGATTTGCCCGAAAATTGGGGGAGTTTTCGCCATTTTTAGATTAATTCCAGGGGGGTCAAAATTGACCCTTTTTGGCCCCGGGTGGGTCCTGTGAGCCCCAGGATGGGCTAAAAGCGCTTTTAACTCGTTGGGGGCACCCGTCCCGGCTGGGGAATCGCAAAAGTCCGGGTCCAGGAGGTCAAAATAAAAATTTGACCTCTGAATTTTTTCAATTTGGGGGGGTGGAGGCGGCAGCCCCCTGGCCTGACAGCTGTGGGGGGTTCCCCGGGGCATGTGGCACATCAAAAGAACGGCCGTCAAAAACGGAGTCGACTGGGAGAGTTTGGGCCGATTTGCCCGAAAATTGTGGGAGTTTTCGCCATTTTTAGATTAATTCCAGGGGGGGGTCAAAATTGACCCTTTTTGGCCCCGGGTGGGTCCTGTGAGCCCCAGGATGGGCTAAAAGCGCTTTGAACTCGTTAGGGGCACCCGTCCCGGCTGGGGAATCGCAAAAGTCCGGGTCCAGGATGTCAAAATAAAAATTTGACCTCTGAATTTTTTCAATTTGGGGGGTTGGAGGGGGCATCCCCCTGGCCTGACAGCTGTGGGGGGTTCCCCGGGGCATGTGGCACATCAAAAGAACGGCCGTCAAAAACTGAGTCGACTGGGAGAGTTTGGGCCGATTTGCCCGAAAATTGGGGGAGTTTTCGCCATTTTTAGATTAATTCCAGGGGGGTCAAAATTGACACTTTTTGGCCCCGGGTGGGTCCTGTGAGCCCCAGGATGGGCTAAAAGCGCTTTTAACTCGTTGGGGGCACCCGTCCCGGTTGGGGAATCGCAAAATTCCGGGCCCAGGAGGTCAAAATAAAAATTTGACCTCTGAATTTTTTCAATTTGGGGGTGTTGGAGGCGGCATCCCCTGGCCTGACAGCTGTGGGGGGTTCCCCGGGGCATGTGGCACATCAAAAGAACGGCCGTCAAAAACTGAGTCTAGTGGGAGAGTTTGGGCCAATTTGCCCGAAAATTGGGGGAGTTTTCGCCATTTTTAGATTAATTCCAGGGGGGGTCAAAATTGACCCTTTTTGGCCCCGGGTGGGTCCTGTGAGCCCCAGGATGGGCTAAAAGCGCTTTTAACTCGTTGGGGGCACCCGTCCCGGCTGGGGAATCGCAAAAGTCCGGGTCCAGGAGGTCAAAATAAAAATTTGACCTCTGAATTTTTTCAATTTGGGAGGGTGGAGGCGGCAGCCCCCTGGCCTGACAGCTGTGGGGGGTTCCCCGGGGCATGTGGCACATCAAAAGAACGGCTGTCAAAAACTGAGTCGACTGGGAGAGTTTGGGCCGATTTGCCCGAAAATTGGGGGAGTTTTCGCCATTTTTAGATTAATTCAGGGGGGGGTCAAAATTGACCCTTTTTGGCCCCCGGGTGAGTCCTGTGAGCCCCAGGATGGGCTAAAAGCGCTTTTAACTCGTTTGGTGCACACGTCACGGCTGGGGAATCACAGAAGTCCGGGTCCAGGAGGTCAAAATAAAAATTTGACCTCTGAATTTTTTCAATTTGGGGGGTGGAGGCGGCAGCCCCCTGGCCTGACAGCTGTGGGGGGTTCCCCGGGGCATGTGGCACATCAAAAGAACGGCCGTCAAAAACGGAGTCGACTGGGAGAGTTTGGGCCGATTTGCCCGAAAATTGTGGGAGTTTTCGCCATTTTTAGATTAATTCCAGGGGGGGGGGTCAAAATTGACCCTTTTTGGCCCCGGGTGGGTCCTGTGAGCCCCAGGATGGGCTAAAAGCGCTTTGAACTCGTTAGGGGCACCCGTCCCGGCTGGGGAATCGCAAAAGTCCGGGTCCAGGATGTCAAAATAAAAATTTGACCTCTGAATTTTTTCAATTTGGGGGGTTGGAGGGGGCATCCCCCTGGCCTGACAGCTGTGGGGGGTTCCCCGGGGCATGTGGCACATCAAAAGAACGGCCGTCAAAAACTGAGTCGACTGGGAGAGTTTGGGCCGATTTGCCCGAAAATTGGGGGAGTTTTCGCCATTTTTAGATTAATTCCAGGGGGGGGGCAAAATTGACACTTTTTGGCCTCGGGTGGGTCCTGTGAGCCCCAGGATGGGCTAAAAGCGCTTTTAACTCGTTGGGGGCACCCGTCCCGGTTGGGGGGAATCGCAAAATTCCGGGCCCAGGAGGTCAAAATAAAAATTTGACCTCTGAACTTTTTCAATTTGGGGGGGGGAGGCGGTACCCCCCTGGCCTGACAGCTGTGGGGAGTTCCCCGGGGCATGTGGCACATTAAGAGAACGGCCGTCAAAAACTGAGTCTAGTGGGAGAGTTTGGGCCAATTTGCCCGAAAATTGGGGGAGTTTTCGCCATTTTTATTTTAATTCCACGGGGGGTCAAAATTGACCCTTTTTGGCCCCGGGTGGGTCCTGTGAGCCCCAGGATGGGCTAAAAGCGCTTTTAACTCGTTGGGGGCACCCGTCCCGTCTGGGGAATCGCAAAAGTCCGGGTCCAGGATGTCAAAATAAAAATTTGACCTCTGAATTTTTTCAATTTGGGGGGGTGGAGGGGGCATCCCCCTGGCCTGACAGCTGTGGGGGGTTCCCCGGGGCATGTGGCACATCAAAAGAACGGCCGTCAAAAACTGAGTCGACTGGGAGAGTTTGGGCCGATTTGCCCGAAAATTGGGGGAGTTTTCGCCATTTTTAGATTAATTCCAGGGGGGGTCAAAATTGACACTTTTTGGCCCCGGGTGGGTCCTGTGAGCCCCAGGATGGGCTAAAAGCGCTTTTAGCTCGTTGGGGGCACCCGTCCCGGTTGGGGAATCGCAAAATTCCGGGCCCAGGAGGTCAAAATAAAAATTTGACCTCTGAATTTTTTCAATTTGGATGGGGGTGGAGGCGGTACCCCCCTGGCCTGACAGCTGTGGGGGGGTTCCCCGGGGCATGTGGCACATCAAAAGAACGGCCGTCAAAAACTGAGTCGACTGGGAGAGTTTGGGCCGATTTGCCCGAAAATTGGGGGAGTTTTCGCCATTTTTAGATTAATTCCAGGGGGGGTCAAAATTGACACTTTTTGGCCCCGGGTGGGTCCTGTGAGCCCCAGGATGGGCTAAAAGCGCTTTTAACTCGTTGGGGGCACCCGTCCCGGTTGGGGAATCGCAAAATTCCGGGCCCAGGAGGTCAAAATAAAAATTTGACCTCTGAATTTTTTCAATTTGGGGGGTTGGAGGGGGCATCCCCCTGGCCTGACAGCTGTGGGGGGTTCCCCGGGGCATGTGGCACATCAAAAGAACGGCCGTCAAAAACTGAGTCTAGTGGGAGAGTTTGGGCCAATTTGCCCGAAAATTGGGGGAGTTTTCGCCATTTTTAGATTAATTCCACGGGGGGTCAAAATTGACCCTTTTTGGCCCCGGGTGGGTCCTGTGAGCCCCAGGATGGGCTAAAAGCGCTTTTAACTCGTTGGGGGCACCCGTCCCGGCTGGGGAATCGCAAAAGTCCGGGTCCAGGATGTCAAAATAAAAATTTGACCTCTGAATTTTTTCAATTTGGGGGGGGTGGAGGGGGCATCCCCCTGGCCTGACAGCTGTGGGGGGTTCCCCGGGGCATGTGGCACATCAAAAGAACGGCCGTCAAAAACTGAGTCGACTGGGAGAGTTTGGGCCGATTTGCCCGAAAATTGGGGGAGTTTTCGCCATTTTTAGATTAATTCCAGGGGGGTCAAAATTGACACTTTTTGGCCCCGGGTGGGTCCTGTGAGCCCCAGGATGGGCTAAAAGCGCTTTTAGCTCGTTGGGGGCACCCGTCCCGGTTGGGGAATCGCAAAATTCCGGGCCCAGGAGGTCAAAATAAAAATTTGACCTCTGAATTTTTTCAATTTGGATGGGGGTGGAGGCGGTACCCCCCTGGCCTGACAGCTGTGGGGGGGTTCCCCGGGGCATGTGGCACATCAAAAGAACGGCCGTCAAAAATTGAGTCGACTGGGAGAGTTTGGGCCGATTTGCCCGAAAATTGGGGGAGTTTTCGCCATTTTTAGATTAATTCCAGGGGGGGTCAAAATTGACCCTTTTTGGCCCCGGGTGAGTCCTGTGAGCCCCAGGATGGGCTAAAAGCGCTTTTAACTCGTTGGGGGCACCCGTCCCGGCTGGGGAATCGCAAAAGTCCGGGTCCAGGAGGTCAAAATAAAAATTTGACCTCTGAATTTTTTCAATTTGGGGGGTGGAGGCGGCAGCCCCCTGGCCTGACAGCTGTGGGGGGTTCCCCGGGGCATGTGGCACATCAAAAGAACGGCCGTCAAAAACGGAGTCGACTGGGAGAGTTTGGGCCGATTTGCCCGAAAATTGTGGGAGTTTTCGCCATTTTTAGATTAATTCCAGGGGGGGTCAAAATTGACCCTTTTTGGCCCCGGGTGGGTCCTGTGAGCCCCAGGATGGGCTAAAAGCGCTTTGAACTCGTTAGGGGCACCCGTTCCGGCTGGGGAATCGCAAAAGTCCGGGTCCAGGATGTCAAAATAAAAATTTGACCTCTGAATTTTTTCAATTTAGGGGGGTGGAGGGGGCATCCCCCTGGCCTGACAGCTGTGGGGGGTTCCCCGGGGCATGTGGCACATCAAAAGAACGGCCGTCAAAATCTGAGTCGACTGGGAGAGTTTGGGCCCATTTGCCCGAAAATTGTGGGAGTTTTCGCCATTTTTAGAATACTTCCGGGTGCGGGGGAATTGACCATTTTTGGCCCCGGGTGGGTCCTGTGAGCCCCAGGATGTGCTAAAAGCGCTTTTAACTCGTTGGGGGCACCCGTCCCGATTGGGGAATCGCAAAATTCCGGGCCCAGGAGGTCAAAATAAAAATTTGACCTCTGAACTTTTTCAATTTGGGGGGGGAGGCGGTACCCCCCCGGGCCTGACAGCTGTGGGGAGATCCCCGGGGCATGTGGCACATCAAAAGAACGGCCGTCAAAAACTGAGTCTAGTGGGAGAGTTTGGGCCAATTTGCCCGAAAATTGGGGGAGTTTTCGCCATTTTTATTTTAATTCCACGGGGGGTCAAAATTGACCCTTTTTGGCCCCGGGTGGGTCCTGTGAGCCCCAGGATGGGCTAAAAGCGCTTTTAACTCGTTGGGGGCACCCGTCCCGTCTGGGGAATCGCAAAAGTCCGGGTCCAGGATGTCAAAATAAAAATTTGACCTCTGAATTTTTTCAATTTGGGGGGGTGGAGGGGGCATCCCCCTGGCCTGACAGCTGTGTGGGGTTCCCTGGGGCATGTGGCACATCAAAAGAACGGCCGTCAAAAACTGAGTCGACTGGGAGAGTTTGGGCCGATTTGCCCGAAAATTGGGGGAGTTTTCGCCATTTTTAGATTAATTCCAGGGGGGTCAAAATTGACACTTTTTGGCCCCGGGTGGGTCCTGTGAGCCCCAGGATGGGCTAAAAGCGCTTTTAACTCGTTGGGGGCACCCGTCCCGGCTGGGGAATCGCAAAAGTCCGGGTCCAGGAGGTCAAAATAAAAATTTGACCTCTGAATTTTTTCAATTTGGGGGGGTGGAGGGGGCATCCCCCTGGCCTGACAGCTGTGGGGGGTTCCCCGGGGCATGTGGCACATCAAAAGAACGGCCGTCAAAAACTGAGTCGACTGGGAGAGTTTGGGCCGATTTGCCCGAAAATTGGGGGAGTTTTCGCCATTTTTAAATTAATTCCAGGGGGGGGGTCAAAAAATTGACACTTTTTGGCCCCGGGTGGGTCCTGTGAGCCCCAGGATGGGCTAAAAGCGCTTTTAACTCGTTGGGGGCACCCGTCCCGGCTGGGGAATCGCAAAATTCCGGGCCCAGGAGGTCAAAATAAAAATTTGACCTCTGAATTTTTTCAATTTGGGAGGGTGGAGGCGGTACCCCCCTGGCCTGACAGCTGTGGGGGGTTCCCCGGGGCATGTGGCACATCAAAAGAACGGCCGTCAAAAACTGAGTCGACTGGGAGAGTTTGGGCCGATTTGCCCGAAAATTGGGGGAGTTTTCGCCATTTTTAGATTAATTCCAGGGGGGGTCAAAATTGACCCTTTTTGGCCCCGGGTGGGTCCTGTGAGCCCCAGGATGGGCTAAAAGCGCTTTTAACTCGTTGGGGGCACCCGTCCCGGCTGGGGAATCGCAAAAGTCCGGGTCCAGGAGGTCAAAATAAAAATTTGACCTCTGAATTTTTTCAATTTTGGGGGGTGGAGGGGGCATCCCCCTGGCCTGACAGCTGTGGGGGGTTCCCCGGGGCATGTGGCACATCAAAAGAACGGCCGTCAAAAACTGAGTCGACTGGGAGAGTTTGGGCCGATTTGCCCGAAAATTGTGGGAGTTTTCGCCATTTTTAGATTAATTCCAGGGGGGGGGGTCAAAATTGACCCTTTTTGGCCCCGGGTGGGTCCTGTGAGCCCCAGGATGGGCTAAAAGCGCTTTTAACTCGTTAGGGGCACCCGTCCCGGTTGGGGAATCGCAAAATTCCGGGCCCAGGAGGTCAAAATAAAAATTTGACCTCTGAGTTTTTTCAATTTGGAGGGGGGTGAAGGCGGTACCCCCTGGCCTGACAGCTGTGGGGGGTTCCCCGGGGCATGTGGCACATCAAAAGAACGGCCGTCAAAAACTGAGTCGACTGAAAATTGGGGGAGTTTTCGCCATTTTTAGATTAATTCCAGGGGGGTCAAAATTGACACTTTTTGGCCCCGGGTGGGTCCTGTGAGCCCCAGGATGGGCTAAAAGCGCTTTTAACTCGTTGGGGGCACCCGTCCCGGTTGGGGAATCGCAAAATTCCGGGCCCAGGAGGTCAAAATAAAAATTTGACCTCTGAATTTTTTCAATTTGGAGGGGGCGGAGGCGGTACCCCCCTGGCCTGACAGCTGTGGGGGGGTTCCCCGGGGCATGTGGCACATCAAAAGAACGGCCGTCAAAAACTGAGTCGACTGGGAGAGTTTGGGCCGATTTGCCCGAAAATTGGGGGAGTTTTCGCCATTTTTAGATTAATTCCAGGGGGGGTCAAAATTGACCCTTTTTGGCCCCGGGTGAGTCCTGTGAGCCCCAGGATGGGCTAAAAGCGCTTTTAACTCGTTGGGGGTACCCGTCCCGGCTGGGGAATCGCAAAATTCCGGGCCCAGGAGGTCAAAATAAAAATTTGACCTCTGAACTTTTTCAATTTGGGGGGGTGGAGGCGGTATCCCCCTGGCCTGACAGCTGTTGGGGGTTCCCCGGGGCATGTGGCACATCAAAAGAACGGCCGTAAAAAACCGAGTCACCTGTCAGCGTTTGGGCTGATTGGCCTGAAAATTGGGGGTTTTCGCAATTTTTAGATTAATTCCAGGGGCGGGGGTCAAAATTGACCCTTTTTACCCCGGGTGGGTCCTGTGAGCCCCAGGATGGGATAAAACCGCTTTTACCTCGTTGGGGGCACCCGTCCCGGCTGGGGAATCGCAAAATTCCGGGCCCAGGAGGTCAAAATAAAAATTTGACCTCTGAACTTTTTCAATTGGGGGGGGGGTGGAGGCGGTATCCCCCTGGCCTGACAGCTGTGGACGGTTCCCCGGGGCATGTGGCACATTAAAAGAACGGCCGTCAAAAACTGAGTCTAGTGGGAGAGTTTGGGCCAATTTGCCCGAAAATTGGGGAGTTTTCGCCATTTTTAGATTAATTCCAGGGGGGGTCAAAATTGACCCTTTTTGGCCCCGGGTGGGTCCTGTGAGCCCCAGGATGGGCTAAAAGCGCTTTTAACTCGTTGGGGGCACCCGTACCGGTTGGCCCCGGGTGAGTCCTGTGAGCCCCAGGATGGGCTAAAAGCGCTTTTAACTCGTTGGGGGTACCCGTCCCTGCTGGGGAATCGCAAAAGTCCGGGTCCAGGAGGTCAAAATAAAAATTTGACCTCTGAATTTTTCAATTTGGAGGGGGGTGGAGGCGGTACCCCCCTGGCCTAACAGCTGTGGGGGGTTCCCCGGGGCATGTGGCACATCAGAAGAGCGGCCGTCAAAAACTGAGTCGACCGGGAGAGTTTGGGCCGATTTGCCCGAAAATTGTGGGAGTTTTCGCCATTTTTAGATTAATTCCAGGGGGGTCAAAATTGACCCTTTTTGGCCCCGGGTGGGTCCTGTGAGCCCCAGGATGGGCTAAAAGCGCTTTAAACTCGTTAGGGGGACCCGTCCCGGCTGGGGAATCGCAAAAGTCCGGGTCCAGGAGGTCAAAATTAAAATTTGACCTCTGAATTTTTTCAATTTGGGGTGGAGGGGGCATCCCCCTGGCCTGACAGCTGTGGGGGGTTCCCCGGGGCATGTGGCACATCAAAAGAACGGCCGTCAAAAACTGAGTCGACTGGGAGAGTTTGGGCCGATTTGCCCTAAAATTGGGGGAGTTTTCGCCATTTTTAGATTAATTCCAGGGGGGTCAAAATTGACACTTTTTGGCCCCGGGTGGGTCCTGTGAGCCCCAGGATGGGCTAAAAGCGCTTTTAACTCGTTGGGGGCACCCGTCCCGGTTGGGGAATCGCAAAATTCCGGGCCCAGGAGGTCAAAATAAAAATTGGTCCTCTGAATTTTTTCAATTTGGAGGGGGTGGAGGCGGTACCCCCCTGGCCTTACAGCTGTGGGGGGTTCCCCGGGGCATGTGGCACATCAAAAGAACGGCCGTCAAAAACTGAGTCGACTGGGAGAGTTTGGGCCGATTTGCCCGAAAATTGGGGGAGTTTTCGCCATTTTTAGATTAATTCCAGGGGGGGGGGTCAAAATTGACCCTTTTTGGCCCCGGGTGAGTCCTGTGAGCCCCAGGATGGGCTAAAAGCGGTTTTAACTCGTTGGGGGCACCCGTCCCGGCTGGGGAATCGCAAAAGTCCGGGTCCAGGAGGTCAAAATAAAAATTTGACCTCTGAATTTTTTCAATTTGGGGGGGTGGAGTGGACATCCCCCTGGCCTGACAGCTGTGGAGGGTTCCCCGGGGCATGTGGCACATCAAAAGAACGGCCGTCAAAAACTGAGTCATCTGTCAGCGTTTGGGCCGATTTGCCCGAGAATTGACGGAGTTTTTGCCATTTCTTTATTCTGTTTTAGCTCGGTGGCCAATTTATTATTATTTATTCTGGCCAATTTTTATATTGTGAATTTCCGCCGCCCGGGCGGCCTTATATTTTATTTCTTTACTGGCATTAGCCGGATTTTAACTAATTTGGACTTACCCGGCGGCAAGCCTTTTTGCTGGCCTGGCCGCCGGATGACAAGTAACCTACCTGGCGGCAGAAATACCACTTCTGCCGCCAGATGACAAATCAGAATGACCTACCCGGCGGCAAATCTGCCAATTTGCCGCCGGATGACAACTACTGCAAAAGCCCGTGGAAACTGCGGGATTGGGCCCCCTGCATTGCTGAGATGAAACGCGACCTAGTCGCCAAATTAAAAGTTTCCATTATTATCACAATGCTCCCCTTTAAATTTCATTAATAGAAATAGAGTTGAGATTTTAGGAAATGGGAGGGTGGTGGCTATTCGGGGGGCCCTTTTAGGAACTTTAAAAATTTCATAAAATTTTGATAGCTCAACTCCCTCCCTTTAACTTTTTTCCAAAATCGCCTTCTAATTTTCTACAGATTGAAACAATGCCCCCGCATTTCGGGCAATGCGTCCCAACGATTTCACAAAAATGGCCGAAATATCACACTTCGATTTCCAAAATTGACTTCTATAGAACCAGATGGCCCACTGAGCCTGCTGGATTATAAGATTTAAATTGCTCAAAAGCTTAGGATTTTTCAGGACCACAAATCCAAACAATTTTTCATGTGCTCGTAGGTTTCGATTTTCTAAAATTTGCGATGGTCTAGCCACAATTTTAAGCAAAATTTCCACACTATCCCAAAAGAATTTAATTCTGGCACATTCTACGAATGTGTGAATTAAATCCTCGGAAACTAAAATTCCTAAATTTTGACAAAATTCGCAATTTTCCGAAATTTGGTTGATCATTACAGCCTCCGCCGAATTTTGCACACCTTCAATGGAATTTACATTTGGATTAATTTCTAGTCTCAGATTGAGCATAGGCTTCCGTATTTCCTTATAGAAATCCGGAATTAGAATCCGATAAAGCTGATTAGCTGGTTTTCCTTCCACCTTTTCATAAAAATAGTCTAAAATTGAGTGCCAAGCCTGGACCGAACCCAATTTTCGTCTAATTAAAATTGCCAATCTTTGACTGAAAATTTGAACATCTGTATTTGGGAAGGCTATGCCCCCCTTGGTTTTTGGCAAACAGGCACATTCAAACTTAATCAAAATTTTTTTTTGACTGGATGCCAAACGTAACTTTCCATTCGCTTTTTAAATTTATCTACAATATTTCTGGAGGGACTTACAAACCAGGTGAGGTACCAAAAAGTTCACTCAAGTAATAGGTCAAAAGACCGGAATCGGTGCACAGGAAGCGGAACCGGTTTCAAAAATCGGAACCGGTCCGAGCGTCTCACTGTTTAGCACACAGATCCAGCTGCGCAAGTATTTTTCTTAAGGTGGTGTGCTATTTGAAGGTTGCTTTGAAGCAGCTGGTCTAATGTAAAGAACATTTTTATACTGTTGGTGGGCGTCTTCCAGCTGAATTTTATTCACTTATTTTTATTTTTCTGAAAATAGCCTGCTTGAATCAAAATTACAAATTGTGAAAACTTTTCATCAGGGCACCCTCAGACAATTTCAGAATTCTATTAATGTTGACATAGAGCCTTGAACATGCAAATTAAATTAGTACACTGAATTTCAGTTTGCATGGAAACGTGTAAGAGCCTGGAAAGCAAGCTCATGTTAGACATGGACATATTTTTCTTGACCGCAACCGCCCCGGCGGCGCAGAGTTGTATGCGGGCCGCGGGTACCGGCAGGGCGGACCGAATGTTACTACCCGCACGGCCCGCGCGGGCCGACTTCGTTTTACTCGTGTTCCTGGCGCAAAGTCTAGCAAGATGGCTCGGCTCATCTTGGTGAGGATTTTATACAGTCTCTAACAGTCACGAATGTTTGAGTGTGTCTATCCTATCCTTTTTAAGACGGTTCGCCACAACTGAGTTGGGTCCGCCCTGCATTTACATCTTCCGAACGAGAAATGACGGATACGCTGTTTGTTCAAATCCTAGAAATCTCGGTATGACGCAAATTTACCAATGGTCTTCTCGCAAAAGAGTTAAAGCTGAGTTAAAGCTAGCTTCTCATGAAAGGCACACTTGACTGAAGTTAAACGAATTAAAAGACTTAATTTTAACTCTGCTCTACTCTGAAAGGCCCTTAGATTGCGTAACCAATGGAAGACGACCCAAGCAACCAAGGATCGCCAATTTTGAAAAAACTAAGAAAATAATATTCTGACTTATGAAATTCTGACAAATGAAACTTGAATTTATAGGAATGGAAACTGGGCATGGGTCACTCGGTCATGGGTCGTTTGGGTCGCTATTTTTGCTTGGGTCACTAATTTTGTGAAACCGTTGGGTCAGTGTGGGTCTGGGTCAGCAAAATTTATTGGGTCATTTTGGGTCTGGGTCAGCAAAATTTATTGGGTCATTTTGGGTCTGGGTCACAGGGTCTTACCGAATTGTAAATTTGAAGATCTGACATTGTTCCAACTACGTAAATCTGTCGCCGCTAAAAAATTTTTCGCGCCTTCGGCGCGAATTTTGTATTGATTTTAGTATTGTTTCTCTGGAATCAAAGAGTTAACTGTGACTTTTCCGGCCATTGTGTTTGCGTCGGTTCGCGCAATAAAAGCCATGCACAGGCACACTTCCATCGATTTGAAAATTTCAAATATTTTGCATTTTGCAATATCAACCAATCAGGTCTTACAAGTAAAATAACTATTATATATTGAAAAATAATAAATCACAAGATTGAGGAGCTCCGAACCTACAACCTCCTTCAGAAGATTTTTTTGCTGGATTCGGACTAATTATTTAACGACTACTATTTAACAATTATTTACAAATTTACAGTGTGTTGGCCCATACAGTGTCACCGTGTCACAGTTTCAAAAACACTTCACAAAAGGCTAATGTAAAGTCAGTTAAGGTCGAGTTATTTTGTTGGGTCATTTGGGTCTGGGTCACAATAATTCTTGGGTCAGCTGGATCTGGGTCACGAAAACGATTGGGTCATTTGGGTCTGGGTCACGGAATTTTCAAATTTCATGGGCCGCCTTGGGTCTGGGTCCAATTTGCTTTTGGGAGAAGTGGGTCATGGGTCAAGAATAATGACCCAGTTTCCATCCCTGTGAATTTATATTATTAGAAAATTTAAATTCTGACTGACAAAATTCTAACGAATGAAATTCTGACTATAATAAAATTCTGACTAATGAAATTCTGACTTATGAAATTCTAACTGACGAAAGTAGACGAAAGTATATATCTCCTGTGAAAAATATCAACGATGTTCTGTAGAAATTATAAGTCGAAATGTATATATCTATAAAACTTGAATCCTGTGGTTTCTACTGGAACTTTTGTGAGAGTGTTAGCACTGAAGTTGGGGTTTAAAATTTTGACGCCTACTTTCATTGGCGCAGAAACTGAATTTTTAGTTTAATTTCGGAAATTCGTGTTTTTGCACATAAATAAACATATATCCATGATGACTTCTTACTGAAGTCTTTAATTCATAAGGTCAGGTCAGCATAGGGCGATACGGGGAAAATTGTGTTTGCTGCGACGCCGCCGCTTTCAATGCCTTTTTCATTTTTCATACAATTAATAGCTGGTTAGTTAAGCTTGTTAAGGTGGGGGGCGACTAAAATGGGGGTGCCCCGAATTTGTCCGATTGGCTTTCCTTTTGGCGAAGTTAAACAGCATGGGTGTGGTCAAAAAATACTTGGTCGTTGGTTCTTAGCTACCTTCCAGCCATGTGCAGCCGTCGCGTTTATGTGCACGACTCCCCCTTTTTCAGTACTACCAACATAATTAATTAAAAATTTCTGCTGGATGCAAGACCCAGCTTCATGCTTGTCATTGGCAAATATGATTTGGCACATGTGTCCCTATCCGCGGAAAAATACTAGATGTCTGTATCTTATCTGCATCTAAGGGAATAACTGTTCAAAGTTGAAGTTTCGGCAAAATTTTGAAAATTTTTAGCTAACGAAAGGAATATTTTATGACAGGTACGAGCTATAAGGCTGTAATCTGGTATAGAAGGAGGCCCTATAGGAGTACTCATTTGTGCCAAATGGCAAGAAATTCTGCGGCGTGAAAAGTTTTATGTCAACTTTTAATCTTCAAAAATTGTCAAAATCGCCATTTTCAGTCTGTCGGATCCTGAAAGGCTTTCTGCAGCCATAGAAGTCGCAAACCTTCACTAATCGAGCTGAAATCGTTTGTGGGTATGTTTTCACCCACGCTGAGTTCAATTATCTCAAAAAACGTTAATTTCAAAAAATTTTATTTTTTCGTTTTCTGGGGTACCTACTATTGCCCAAAAAAAGGCGATTTTGGCAATTTTTGAAGATTAAAGTTGACATAAAAAAATCTTCACGCGGCAGAATTTCTTGCCATTTGGCACAAATGCGTACTCCTATAGGGCCTCCTTTTGTGCCAAATTACAGCCTTATAGCTCGCACCAGTAATAAAATATTCCTTTCGTTAGCCAAAAATTTTCAAATTTTTGCCGAAACTTCAACTTTGAACAGTAATTGCCTTAGATGCAGATAAGATACAGACGTCTAATATTTTTCCGCAGATAGGGGCACATGTGCCAAATCATATTGGCCAATGACAAGCTTGAAGCTAGGGTGTTGCATCCAGCAGAGATTTTTATTTAATTATGTTGGTTGTTGTGAAAAAGGGGTGGTCGAGCACATAAACGCGACGGCTGCACATGGCTGGAAGGCAGCTAAGAACCAACGACCAAGTATTTTCTTGACAACACCCATGCTCTTTAACTTCGCCAAAAAGTAGGCCAATCGGACAAAGTCGGGGCAAAAGTTTAGTCGCCCCCCCCCCCTTTAAGTGCTGAAAGAAATGCGCTGTCAAGGAAATATGCGACAAACATTTGCCTAAAAATGAGCAAAATCCGTGCCGAAAAAAGGTTGTCATGGTGTACCCTTTTAATTAAGGGAAGCTAGGCTTTTATTACCACTTCAAAAAACGGACAGAAAAATTTGCTGTATCCGGAGACCGGAAGTATATATCTTTCAATTTTCAAAATACATCAGTTTTGGTGCTCAGGTATTACATAGGTAGCAATTTGTATGTGCGGATACCTGCGTGTCGAATTACGCGTGTGCGGGCCGCAGGCCGGAGTGTTGCATGCCGCGGTCATGAGGTGCGGGCTATAGGTCGGGCGCAGGCCGGAAAAATCGGCCCGCATACAACTCTGCGGCAGTGACCTTAATTGCTCGAGCGCACCACCCACACTAGATCGTAGGCCGCATGGTAATTTTATGAGCGCTAAACTTTGAGTTAAGCTTTAATTCCGTGCAGAAATAGAAATTTCACTACCTCTTACTTTTGAAGGTATTGCCAACGTCTACTGATATATAGTTAGTGTTGTTTCAGTAGCCCAGTAGAGTTGTGCCCGGGCCTTGAATTGGACTCCGGGCTGGGCCCGATTGTTGGAGTGGTAGGACTGGCCCGGTGAGGCCCGGTCAAATTATTGTGCATTTTTCAAAATTTTTCCAAATTACATTCACTAGAACGTCGAAGTTAAGCTTCCAGGGGTTATTTGTCAATGTTTTTTGTATTTTGACTTTGTACGTTTCGGAAATGGTCCCCAAATTGGCCGTTTGCGCTGTACTAATTTTCAAAATGTTTTGTTAATATAGCCTTAACGATTGTTTTGAACAAAAGAGGTCTTTAGCACAATCGAATACTGCATATGCATAACTAATGTATAGAATGCTTTTTATAGATATGTAGAAGCAAAGTATAATCCGGTTATGTATGGAACATCAAAAGTTACCGCAGATAAAGTGGTGCTACCTTATGGCATTCTATTGTTTAGCTTTTAAGCACACCTATTGTGTTGAGTCACTTACCTTATGAAAAAGATACCTTTGTTGTGGCTTGTTTAGGTTATTGTGTGTTTATGATACGAATAATCCTCTTAGAGCATTAAAAACGGTTTTGTTGTAATTTTTAGTGACACGAAATGTATTGCACTTCGTTCACTTGTTTCCTTTTTTGATTCTTTGCAAAGAACGTTTTGTGCTACCAATTGATTTAATTAGCGAACAAATAATCAAATAAAATTTGCGGTGAAATAACTATCGTATCGTCATAGGTCAGTTGCATTCAATCAATATACAGGTATTTTTTACATTTTCAAATTTATAATGTTTGCACAATCAGTTTATTTATTTTTAGCAAAACGGCATAGAACAAATAAAGCTTAGAAACTGTACGGGATCATTAAGAGAAAAATTTAATTAACTTAAGCGTTATTATTCAAACTTTTTTTACTTAATTTTTAACTTTTGTTTTTCGTCCTATATCGTTATAAACATAATAATTCATTTAATTTGTCAATGATTTTTGTATGTTGACTTTGTACGTTTTGGAAATGGTCCCCAAATAGGCCTTTTATTGCGCTATACTAATTTTCAAAATGTTTTGTCAATATAGCCTTATCGATTGTTTTGCACAAAAGAGGTCTTGAGCACAATGGAATACTGCATATGCATAACTAATGTATAGAGTGCTTTTTATGGATATGTAGAAGCAAAGTATAATCCGGATATGTATGAAACATCAAAAGTTACCGCAGATAAAGTGGTGCTACCTTATGGCATTCTATTGTTTAGCTTTTAAATCTGGGCACAACCATCAAAGGGATACCGCCAAAGGCTAACGACTATAACTGGTTATTCTATAAGAAGTTTTTATAAGGACACTGTGGATAGTTATTTCTGATAGCTTGTCTATAGTATTACTCTTGCCTGAGTTAGTAGAATTGTTTTTTAGTTGCAGTAGTTGACCTTTTACCGGTTTTTTTAATTGAAATTTTTGTATTAGTTACTCTCGACAAATTAGGCGTGCAAAATTAATCTTATTTCGTGTAGTTTTTTATTTTTGATAACCCTGGTACAAAAAAAAGTTACGAAAAACTCACCGCAATAGTTGCAGAGAGGTAGAGGTGTGCGTAAGCGAAATAATACAACTTGTCTTATACGCGAACAAAGAGAGCCGGGTAGCAGCTCTATTTTAATCGTTTAGGAATAGGGTGGTAATCCAAAATTCGCTATATTCTATCGTATCTTGCCGTGAATTTAAAATGGCGAGCAGGTTATGACCAGCCCGGCACTGGTATGCACCCGGGAGATTTAAAATTTGTTATATAAACGATTGTACGACTACGTCTCCCAGATAGTTTCTTTTTCCTATGAGATGCAAAATGTTTCAAACTAAACCTGTGCGTAAATCATAGTTTCTTATATATTTGTCTGTTTCATACTTCCTATTCATTCAACTTTAGAACTTATCGGGACGAGCACTAGTCACTACTCTTGCAGACGTTGGTTACAAAAACAATGTCTTCTTTGTAACATACTTTTTTTAGAATATAACAAATTTCAAAAACGAAGTGTGAATAGTTATAGTTGTTTATTATTAAAAGGAATTGTGAAAATTTGCTAATCATGCACAGTTTTTTGCCGTTATCTCTTTCAATTGTATTGACAATCTTCGTTCAAAATTTTAGTTTTATGCGGGAAATTTATTTTCTGTGGGTCTTTCGGATTGCCTGCTGTTCTTGTTCGCAATTACTTCAACGATAGGAAAAAAGTTGTGCGGACTTAGGAGAATTTATGTGTTAAATCCAATGTTCAGTTCCCTTGCTGATTAGTTTAATTCCATATTTTCTGTAGCCATTTTGTTGATTTTGACAAAATGTTTATTCCTTGTATCAATTTTCTAATGGTGAAGAAGCAAACTAAACTTTCCACATTGCTAACTCTTAAACATCGGTTCGCATCCTACAAAGAAAGTCATGTTAACTCATTTGGGAAACCCATTTGAATAATCACGCTACTTGTTTTGGGTTTATTTGAGATCAAATTAGATAAAGGATATATATTATTTTTATTTTTGTCTCATTTTAATTTTACATATATCTGGAAGGACTGAAGTTATGGGAATTAAAATTTTTGTAAAGGAGCCTATAGTAATTTTTTTACATGTCCTTTTTGCAAAAAAATGGCACCGCTAAAGGATTTTATGGGCGTTGGGTACGAATGCGAATTAAATGTTAGGTATTTTAGCCTAAATCTATCGCCACTGTTTGAACAAAACGAAATTAGTTTCGTTCGATTGATCACAACTGTACTTTCTGTAACAAAACACAAAAATATATAGTAATTTGAAATTATTTGCTAGCGACATATATAGTTCAATGGAACGTTTAAAATAAATAAATTTTAGTTGTAAAAGATAACATATAATACTTTCTGAAGGATCATTGGCAAAAATTGAAATTAATACTCTTGTTTTCGGTAACTCAATTTTTAGCAAAGAAAATAATTTTTAGGAATAAGCTATGTGAATTGTACATTCGATTATATATGTTCTTTAAGATTGTAGAGATTGTCATATGGAGAAATTTAGAATCATAATTGTTGTAAAGTTCGTTCTTTTTAAACGATCATCAATAGGCAGCGGCAGAAAAATAGTTACACGAACTTTAGTTGCAGCTTTTAAGTCATATTGTTATAACAGAAAGTGTCACTGTAATACTACTTTATCGAAAAAGTTGTTTTTTATTACAAACAATTGGTTATGTTAATTCACGCGAATTTGAAGCAGGTGGTAATTTCAGTCTTGTAGAGCGTAAAGAAGGTATAAAATAGGAAAGTCATTGCAAATAAATTGTATTTTTGTAGAGAATAATTTTTTTAGTGGTATAGTGTGAAACTTGATTGATGGTTAATGTTTCTTTAAAGAATTCTTTACATGATATGATTTATTTGATATTTTCTTGTTTTCCAAAAGTAACATATATATAGGAAATTTGAAAAGAACTTAGTGCGTTATTAAAAATTACACAAAAAGGTACGTAAGCTATTATTGTTGACATATTTAGCTCTCACATTATAGTCTTCGTAACGATAGGAAAATATACACTTTTATAATTGGATTAACGCTACAGTAAACGTATTCAACTTTTGACCATTGCTTTAAGCACATTAATGGCAAAAAGTTGGATGAATATATTATTTACGAGCCATTAAACTTTATGTGCGCATATTTTCCGTGTTGAGCAGGATGTGTAGAACGAAAAGTTTGGGGGGGTACCCGGCAGGCGGAGACTGCCTAAAAAGCGGACATTTTAGGTTTTTTGATCGTATCTGGATGGGGGGGGGAAGGACTCATCTGCAGGGTGAGGGCAAGGTCTGGCGTGATAAAATTAAAAGGTCCGGTAGGATGTAAAACACCACCACCCTGCCCCCCTCCTCAAGCACACCTATTGTGTTGAGTCACTTACTTTATGAAAAAGATACCTTTGTTGTGGCTTGTTTAGGTTATTGTGTGTTTATGATACGAATAATCCTCTTAGAGCATTAAAAACGGTTTTGTTGTAATTTTTAGTGAGACACGAAATGTATTGCACTTCGTTCACTTGTTTCCTTTTTTTGATTTTTTGCAAAGAACGTTTTGTGGCTGACGGGCGATGTTTTCGGCTTCCTAGTAGGTAGTTATAAATCTGAAAAAAAATCTTTTTTTTGTATAAAAAAACATAAAAAATATGTTTTTTTGTTCAAACGAGACGGGCTCCAAATGAGCGCCCGTCAACTGAGCCCGTCAAGATTTTATGTGTTGAACATAGTGTTTTTTTATCCAGACGGGCTGACGGGCGATGTTTTCGGCTTCCTAGTAGGTAGTTATAAATCTGAAAAAAATCTTTTTTTTGTATAAAAAAACATAAAAAAATATGTTTTTTTGTTCAAACGAGACGGGCTCCAAATGAGCGCCCGTCAACTGAGCCCGTCAAGATTTTATGTGTTGAACATAGTGTTTTTTTATCCAGACGGGCTGACGGGCGATGTTTTCGGCTTCCTAGTAGGTAGTTATAAATCTGAAAAAATCTTTTTTTGTATAAAAAAACATAAAAAAATATGTTTTTTTGTTCAAACGAGACGGGCTCCAAATGAGCGCCCGTCAACTGAGCCCGTCAAGATTTTATGTGTTGAACATAGTGTTTTTTTATCCAGACGGGCTGACGGGCGATGTTTTCGGCTTCCTAGTAGGTAGTTATAAATCTGAAAAAAAATCTTTTTTTTGTATAAAAAAACATAAAAAATATGTTTTTTTGTTCAAACGAGACGGGCTCCAAATGAGCGCCCGTCAACTGAGCCCGTCAAGATTTTATGTGTTGAACATAGTGTTTTTTTATCCAGACGGGCTGACGGGCGATGTTTTCGGCTTCCTAGTAGGTAGTTATAAATCTGAAAAAAATCTTTTTTTGTATAAAAAAAACATAAAAAAATATGTTTTTTTGTTACACCCCGTTGCGCCTGTAGTCAGTTGTGTTGAGTGTCAGCGGAAAAAAAAAGAAGCAATTGAAGAAAAAAAGAACGATGCAGAAAAAAAGGCAAAAAAAAAGATTAAAAAAAAGTTTTTGTTTTGGGCGAATGAATTGACAGCCCTATAACTTACATGGTTAGCTTGGAGCAAGACTAATGTATTTTTAATTTTGATCGATTCCAAATTTCTATTCAGATTTTTGATTCAACAGAGTTTAAATCTTAACTAAACCCTGTTTTGTGGAAGTCAAACCTTGACGATCCTTGACGAACAATTTGCATATCTGTTTTGTCCATAGTCAGTATTCAAAGTGATATACAAATTATTCCACGAGGCAGCGAAATATAGACTGCATCGGTGGGTTTGTTCCATCTCTGACCTTGCCCATCTTTAGACCATTCGAAGGCACTTTGTCTTTGCGAGAAAGCTGAGCTTCTGCTAACACCTAATATAACAAGCTGAGGGACCTCAGAACAGTTGACCTCGTCAAGACACGAAATGAATATATTATTTACCTTGACCTTGACCTTCTGTATGGATGATTCCAAACACAGTTAGTTCGATTTGTAAAAATTTTTTAAATGTTTTCATCCACCTTGATGAAACATTGTATATAGTGGGTTTCTGGATCGCAGAACACTAATCTGAAGTCCATTCTTCGATTCAACTTTTCGTTTCGTTCTTTTTTGTTACACATTCGTCTACTACGATCCAGAAATCCACTATATACACTGTTTCAGCAAGATCGAAACCTGGAAAAATTAATTTTTTAAAATTTTTAAAGTTTTAAAGTTCTACTATCAAATAGCCAATAGGCATGTGTTGAAATGCAATCACAACGTTTGAGCTGAATTGGATATTTCCCTAGTTTGCATCAAGTAAACCCCCCAATTGAGACCCAATCGAAAAAACAGAACCTGAACCCAATTTAGACTGGAGGAGATGGTTTACTTGGTCCATTATGTTGATAAAATGTGAAAATTTTATTTTTTGAATGTTTCTTTGCTTATGTTTGAATATGCTTCATTCAGTAACTGCTTAGATCCGAAATATTAGGACAATATATTCAGAAACTCCATTCAGAATGTCACTGTAAAATGATCCAGTTGTTGAATGAGTTGTAGCGAGCTTGTTCAATATTCACCGATTCCGAATCCACCAACGTTTTTATTCTGCTTGGCATTCGCTTGTTCCAGAGTCTATTCGACATTGCAGTCTCCACTATATTTCTAATGCATTCCGCTCCAATCCTGGAAAGTAGTACAAGTACTTTTAGATTGGAGTGAAAGTATTTGCAGTCTACCAATATTAAGCAACAGACAGATTCTGCTATAATACCTCGTCTCATGTCTTGATCACTGACACTGGGCAAATAGGCAGGCAAAATTTATCTCAGGACACGAATCGCCCATGGCGTACTAAGATTTTAAGACATAGTTAGACACGCGGTCATCTGTTTTATCGACATCTGAAAGATAAAGCAGTTGCTTTTCTGGAACGTACTCGAGAACACAATCAGTCTTTCCTTCGGGATATCAACCATGACCATCATCTTTGATATTTCTTTGTTTTCCTTCTTTTTTTACGTGATGTGTCAGGAGATGAACCTTAATGAATCTAAGAATTTTTTAGTAGATAAAACGAACGAAACGTACCTCGCAGAGTATCAGAACTCAGCTTTTCCTTCAATGGTTGATTTATAGAATGCTAAATGACTGTAACTTCAGGGTTTCCCTAATTGAATGCTAAAAGGTATCACTGTTTTACAAAACTCTTCATCAAACTTCTCACCTGAATCATATTGAATAATTCTGAGAGTCCGTATCAGAAACTGCAGCTACAGAATTGTTAAATACTCGCTACGCGAAGTGTATTTCACTATTCTTTCGAATGATTTCTTTATCACTACTGTGTAGAAACCTCGGTTTTGACCCTTTCGTTAATTAGCCAAATTAATCAATTAGTCAGTTGATGTGTATCTTTCGTGTCGGTTAGTCGCCTGCGGGCTCAGTATATCTTCGTATTATTTGCTGTGTTTGATTAATTATTGGTACACCATTCTCTAATAAAGTCTGTAAGTTCCTACATTAAAGTGATGCCTTTATTTATCTTTTACTAGGGTAGGCTATTAGTTAGGGTTCTATTTTCGAAGTAGGTTGCACCCTAGGCCTATACCTGCAATCGATTAGCCATTTAATTACCGGTTGATACCGGACAGTTAGCCGGTAGTTAATAGAATGATGTGTAGTCACTTTGAAAAATAACGATTTGTTTTGTTTTGGGTGTTTAAGATCTAGTGAGAACTACACAAAACACAGAGAGAAATGATAACTATACCGTCTACTTTCATCAGTCAGAATCGTATTAGTCAGAATTTCATTAGTCAGAATTTTGTTAGTTAGAATTTCATTAGTCAGAATTTAAATTTTGAAATCATAGAAATTGATCTTTCATTTGTCAGAATTTCATAAGTCAGAATTTCATTAATCAGAATTTCATTAGTCAGAATTTCGTAAGTCAGAATTTTATTTTCCTAGTTTCTTCAAAATCTTGCCCGTTTGTGCTCAATCTAGGGCATTTCCCGATAAAGTAGGGTAGAGTAGAGAAGAGCATAGCTAAAATAAAGTCTTTTGTAGCTCTTAACTGTTCCCCAAAAAGACCCTTGGATTTGAGCCATGTCAAGAGAACATGGTCCAACAGTCATTACGTACTCTTGGCCATTCTGATTCTTAGGATTCGAACGAAATAGCCTATCGTCATTTCCTGTCTGTAAGATGTAGGTAGGTGTAGGCGGAACCAACCCAGTTGTTGGGGAACCCTTTTGAAAAGATGGTGGTGAAGCCAAGACACTTATATGTACGTATCTGTGTCGACTAGAGGCCATTTTATAACATTATCATCAAGATCAGCCATCTTGTTAGACTTTGCGCCAGGAATAAAATTGCATTTTTTGCAAAATTCTGACAAACAAAATTCTGACTAATGAAATTCTGACTTATGAAATTCTGACTAATGAAAGTTCAACTTATATTATTTCAAAAACCTAAATTCTGACTAATGAAATTCTGACTAATGAAAGTTTGAAAAGTTAATTTCTGAATTCTGACTAATGAAATTCTGACATATGAAATTCTGACTACTGAAGATAAACCAACTATACAAGGATAAATAAAATTGAAATAAACTAGGGTGTAAGACCAAAAAATGTGCGTACAAACTTTGGTCGTATTTATAAGCAAGCAATGTATATGTCTTAACATCGTTCGGAAATGGAGACGACATGGAAAATATACGGAAATTATTTAATATAATATATATAATATTGTACGGAAAATCTAAAATATGCAAAGGTTTGCTAAGATTTATGCACATTGAAGATTTAGTTTTTATTCCTGCTGGAGCAGGAATGTATAAAATGGAAACTTCTATGTTTAGTGTAGTGTGAGTCATTTCTCCATTCAGAAGCCCTATCTTCAACACAGGGCTAGCTTAGGTCAGATTTGTTGCATTCGGATTATGCAAATTAGGTTTTAGAATTGAAGTATCTAAGCTACTGGACTAACGCTAGATACTATTTACTGCAAGCATAAGAAGTGGACGGAAAAACATGAACTAATGTAGTTCTTTTAATTTAAGATTTCTTTTGCTATTATTTCACTACATATCACCTCCCCACTGAATTTCAAGCATGCTTTACTGGTCAGGACGGACAAACAGACCAGTAACCGGATGCAGTAGTTGCAGTAGTCCACCGTCTGCGTCGGTTCTTTGAATTCGACGCAGTAGAGGGGCTGGGGCGCGGTCGTTCCCACGCGGACCACCGACGGCGGGCCCACCGGAGCTTGTCACAACAATAGGCTTTTGCTTGTACGGGGGACTTTACTGAAACCGGTTTCTATTGGCTGGCTGACTGGCGGCTGCTGTGACTCTAAGGCCTTGACGAGCTGAACAACCTTTGTAATACAATTAGATCCCAGAAATGAGCCTGTTCCCGACATTCACAAAAACTTCCATCCATGAATAGTGAACTCGAGAAATTGGAACATTTTCAGGCATTGGTTCCAGCTCATAATTAGCTTTTAAATAATACCCTATCATTCAAATGCAAATGCAAAAATATGCACCTGGAATATCTCTATTTGATCACGGATACAAAATTTTGAATGTGGTAAAATTTTGGAGAAACTAAATATTTTTAATAAATTAAATAATTAAATATTAAATATTAAATTAAATATTAAATATTAAATATTTTCCGTGATTCAATCCCAATATGCAGGTTGTTCTAAAGCTCCAGTTCAGGACGATTCTAAAAAATATATATTGTTGGGGTTTTCTGAACTGAAGGCATAAGTTCGCAATAAACGACCAAAGTTTGCACACACAATTTTGGTCGCACAATAGCATATACAAAAGGCGTCCGACGGATTTTGCAGGCTTTCCAGTTCTCAGCAAACGCACTTTGGCGAAACATTTTCCTTCCAATTTCAGACAACCTTCCTTTTAGTTGAGAACATTTAATCATACCAGAATAAATCACTCTCAGCGGTCAGCGATACTGGATTTAAAAAGCGGAACAGACTGTCCAAAAATTAATTAGCAGGAAATATTAGAGAGCAATCCCAGTTGACGCTTTTTATATATGCGCATAAAAAAATTATTTATCCAGAGAGAGAACATAAAACAAAAACAGTAACAACAGAAAATTCAACATTTGAACAAAACTCCGAAAAGATATTAAAAATTTCTTCGAAAAAATTTTGCAATTTTGTAAAAAATTGGTATAAATTTTCAAAATTTGCCTCATTTGCCGGATCGGCCATCCGGAAAAATCAAGCCAATCCGATCCGACCCCGACCCAACCAATTTCTCAAGAAGGTTAAAATCTTTCTTTTCTCACATTCGCGACACTCCGTCAGAGCAGATTCTCCTACATTCGAAATATGCTCCGCATGGTTCGCCTGGTTCGTTCTTTCCAAAGATACAGCTGTACTAGTCTTTATCTTTATAACTTTAGCTTTATCCAAAAATACCTTGCTGTCTTTTCAAGGGGCGCCCACCACCAGAAATCCTCCATGACTTCTTAGCATAGCCCAAATAAAGTTCAGTAACTGTTCGTGAGGCATAACGACTCCTGATTTGTGAGCATATTATGTAAAGCATATGACGTCTTGTACATTTACAAACTAGGCTTAGTCCAAGTCATAGAACTCTTCTCAAGAAAGTTAAAATCTTTCTGTTTTCGCGTTCGCGACAATGTTGGTTTCTGGCGACCAGCTTTTGTTGTATTTACAGTTCTTGATTAATATTCTTTTTGTAAAGAGTATTGGTTGTCCACTCTTGCACTAATCTTCATGCATAAAAGGGTTTCCCTTGACATGTTTCCGCTTCATAAATCTGAATAAAGAATGTGGAGGTGGAGATATGTTAATTTTTTACGTAAGTTTAACAAACTATATATGTCGTGCTTAAAAGTAGTTTTGCGTAAATCTAGAATTTCGCAAAGATGTTTACGTCCTTCTAGAATTATGCAAACGCCTTGCGTTAATCTAGAATTGCATAAAGATTATTAGAAAGATTATTTAAAATATGATTGAAAATACATATGAACTTTAGTTAAAATTAAAATCTTATTTAATTGGAATACTGCCGGACTCTATTTAGTTTACTATTAGATGAGCACACTGCAAAATTGTTTCAAATTTCCTTCGCGTTCCTGTGGGATGTCAGTGGTTAGTACATTTGAGGGAAGCACCGAAATATATATGCACATCTCTTAGTAATGCACTTCCCACTGCAGTTGCATTTTCGGTAGCCTTGACCTCCGGTAATGCTGATGCTTCTAACTGCTTCGCGAACGGTCAAGGTGCAGTCTTTGTTAACTTTGACTGTTGGTAAAATATTTTCATCCCTTCGATGGAATTCCTTTCTGGCAAACCATGGCTTCAGGATGCCAACAGCGCATCCCAGGTGGTACAAAATAAATACAATAAAGCGTTATCACATGATTTCCATCCAATAACCAAGATAATATGGCGAGTAAAAACAATGGGGTAAAATAAAGAATCCCAAAGTAGAAACCAATGTTATGGGAAAATACCACGAGTGCAATGACTGAAGAATCAACCTCGAAAATTACATAAAAACATGCTATAAAAGTGGATAAAACTAAATGAAGTTACCCCTTAAAAAGCGGGTATAATACCACCGTAGTGTTGAAATTTACGTGTTCAACATTTTGTCTGTTTTTCATAGAACATAATTGCTCTACTGTACTGTGTCGTTAGAAACACAGCTAGAAAGTTAATTCAAGCATAATCCGACAGCCACAATAAAAGTGGGGATTATTTAAATTTGATACAACCAAGAGTATATGTTGATAAGAATATGCCACTAAGCCTAGTCTGTTATCAGAGCAAAAACTATGCTCTGTTCGCTAACGGCTGACCCCCCACCACAAATTGGACCCATCACTTCAAATTCAAGCGCTACGCTTGCATGCTAAAGCTCGAAAGCAAAACTACTTAGTTGGTTCAATGTGCGTCTGTTGCGAGCTTTAGAACATAAACATAGCGTGAGAATTTATATTTTTTGGTCCAATTTGTGGTGGGGGGTCAGCTGTTAGCGAACAGAGCATACTTTTTGCTTTGACAACAAACTAGGCTTAGTGCCACACTCTTATTATTATCAAGAGTACATTGTATATATGTATATATATATATATATATATATATATATATATATATATATATATATATATATATATATATATATATAGGTACATGCTCTGCACGCTAACGGCTGACCCCCCCCCACAAACGTGTACCTAGTGACCCCCCCAAGCAGTACCCAGTACTCGTTTCTCTACGTTCACTCGCCTCATATTCGAAGTGAGCACACGCGTGGAGGGGGGGTCAGTCGTTAGCGAACAGAGCATGTACCTGCAGTGCAGCTAATAACAGAGAGGCTTTCCAGCGGTCGCACTGTTATCTATTATCTACTCTTGTTATTATGTACTGTTGATTAGAAGTAGCGAATGGCAGCGATTTCGACACTGTAAAAGATGATAGCATACCTTCGTAAAAAATGCCTGGTTGTGTTGTTGTGATTTCCTGGATCGTCTCGGAGGGTCCCAATATGATTGGAGAGGTTAATACCTCCCCACACCCTTGAGGAACTCCAGGACCGCCCGGGGCTCCTCCGAAAGGACCGAGATGGTGGGGTTGGGGCCAAGGTGCCGCGTGCGTATTGCCGTATGGGCCGGACAATGGATAAAAAGATGGAGGATATCTTCTTCCGGGTGCCCACAGTTAGGACAGGCCGGGGAAGCAGAGATACCGATGCGGTGTCGGTACTGGGCCAGTAGATTGCAGTGTCCATTGGCTCTCAATTGTGCCAACAGAACACGCTGGTGTTGGCAAAAAATGCCTGGTCATCAAAGGAACTGAGAACTTTGCTGAAGCAGCAGATAAGCGATCTGATTACACTCCCCAACACGATTGGACAGTCTCAGATCCACCTTGAGGGAGGAATCACAAACCCTTCTCAACATGTCTCCAATAAATCTGCAAATGTTCTCTATATCAAAATCATTCAAGATTTTGCACGTTGCATCATTAATAAACGCTGATTCCAGGATATAGAGTAGCTTGTAGTAGCTATGTTCCATTGTTACGCCTGCAGTGAATTTCTACGCCGCAGTTGATTAAATCACAGAAAGTCAAGATTTTTAACGTAAAATTTCAATTTTTTTGTTTTATTCTACTCTGTTTGGTCAATTTTGGACATTATCGCTGCGATGATAAGCAAGAAATGAAAAACGACACTGTAAAATTCTTGTATGTCGTTAATTGACAAATTCGCTTGCTCATGCATCAGGTTGAAAACGCAATGATTAGTTCGTTTTAAAGAATATTTGTATCTGCAAATTCCAGGATATGGATTGACGTATAGTAGCTGAGTTCGCCTGCAGTTAATTTCCACGCCGTAGTTGATTAAATCATAGAAAGTCAAAAGTTTTAACGTAAAATTTCAAGTTTTTGGTTTATTGTTTTTATTTTACTCTTATTTGGCCAATTTAAGGACAATATTATCGCTGTAATGGCAAACAAGAAATTAAAAAACCATTAAAGTCTTGTATGTCGTTAATTGACTAATTCGCTTGCTGATACGTCAGGTTAGGAACGTAATGGTTAGTTCGTTTTATATAATATATAATATATATGTATATCTGCAATCAAATTATTTTAATGTACACAGATTGTTCCTTTGAAGGTCCCTCTAGATTCCCCGCGGGACCGGCACCGATTCCCAAAACGGCGTTCATGGCAACCGAGGGTTTTTGCGGGTTTCTTGTCATGCCATTCGGTCTAACGAGCGCTGTCGCTGGAGTCTTCGTCAGGGTTTACGACAGGGGCCGTCGGACTGGTCCCGTCGGGAAACTGGCTTATCCCTGGGTTGGATCCTGGGAGCTCACGCAGCTCCGTTCAGTGCCGTACCGGCTCAGGGGAGTTGGTGTGGCACTCCCGCTACAACGTCGTACCAGCGTATCCGGAGGCTACGCTTTTAAATTTGGGGGATGTAAAGGCTGCTGAGACTCCGCAGCCTCCATGAAGAAAAGAACTATAGAGAGTCAAGAGGTAGTATCCTATACGAGCTTGTGATTACGTTTGTATGCCATACCTATTGTTGAGCTATTAGAAGACTGCCAATCTTGACATATATATATGTTACGGGCAGATGAATAAATTGGACACTTCTGAGAGTGTCCAGACAGATAGATAAATTATGCATGTCCGCAGACAGATAGATAAATTCTTACAATTGTCGCATTCTGTCCGTACAGATGCGTAAATTTTTAAACTAAGAACTAATAGTGCAGAATATTTGTGTTTATATCTGTTGTTTAACTTCAGTATTGTTCGTCACTTTATTTTAAATAGTTTATTCATTGTTCTAAAGCTTGTTATTATAGTTTATTAGCTTATATTTTATTAAATTTTAAATCTGTTACTTTAAAAATGTGTTACTTGATTTAATTAATTTTATATAGCATTTACTAGATATCGTTCCAATTATTGATCGCTATTGATAATTTATTTATTTGTTAATTAATTTTAATTATTTTATGTACTTATTTCTGAAATTTTGGTGCCGTCATTTTAACGTAATTTAAAATGGAAACCAACGGTGAAACTAAGAAGAATTAAATTTACATGTTTACGTTTTATGCTAACGTATAATTATTTACTTATATACGTATTGCCTAATCTCTTTTTAATGGTTATTACATACAAATAAGTACATAAAATAATTATTAACTAAAATGTTATAATACATAAAATAATAAAATCAAATAAGATATTTTAAAATTTAATCAATCATAAGCTAATAAACTATAATAACAAGCTTTAGAACAATGAATAAACTATTTAAAATAAAGTGACGAAAAATACTGAAGTTAAACAACAGATATAAACACAAATATTTTGCACTATTAGTTCTTAGTTTAAAAATTTACGCATCTGTCCAACCTTGTTCTGGACACATAGATAATTTACCCATCTGTCCGGGCAGAATGCGATAATTGTAAGA
Source organism: Trissonchulus latispiculum (assembly GCA_030248195.1). Lineage (NCBI taxonomy): Eukaryota > Metazoa > Nematoda > Enoplea > Enoplida > Ironidae > Trissonchulus > Trissonchulus latispiculum. The sequence continues at coordinate 29,930 of JASAND010028485.1, forward strand.
ATTTATCTATCTGTCTGCGCACATGCATAATTTATCTATCTGTCTGGACACTTTCAGAAGTGTTCAATTTATCCATCTGCCCGTAACATATATATGTGCATATGTGCATATGTATATCTGCAATCAAATTATTTCAGTGTACATAGATTCTTCGTTTGACGGTCCCTCTAGATTCGTTGCCGCCAGAGACGCCATCATTTTTCAAGTAGAGCTTTTCTAATTTCAAATTCAGTGCACCGTCTTTTTGCCTGTTGGCCCCAATCTTTGTCGTTTAGTTCATCATGGTCGAAGCTGTGAGTAGCCGATGTGGTTTCTTTCTTCAACTTCCAGCAAAATTACATTGGGTATATTTCCATGCAGTAGCGTATTAGTCACAGTATTGATTTCACTGCAGGCGTCGACGTACTTCGATACACAGGGGATTCAGTATTGATTTTTGGGAAGTTGTAGAGTCTCACTAATTAACTAATATCGAATTGACCAATCTGCAGAGCAGGAAACTGTCCTTGATTAATGCAGTGTTGTGGGCCGATGGAGTTGAATTTCCCAACAAGGTGTTCAAACAGATTACCAAGCATTCAGACAAAGTGGCAATGATTGTAATTTATTCCAGATTTACGCAAGGCATTTGCGTAAATCTGGAATACGCACCATCTACTTTTACGCATGACATATATAGCCGTTCTAAAACTTATCCTTTTATGGAGTCAAGCATACAGCACGTCGTGGATCCGACCTTTCGGTTACTAATAGAAGCCAGCTTTTAAACATCATGCCATTTTTACTATTAAATTATTCCGCTAGTTTTTGAGTTAACAGTTAATATTTTTTCGATCTAATTCGTCATCTTAAATGTCGGCTTCGGCTTGTATGAGTGCTTTTTTGGTTGGAACCAACGTGCCGCTGTAAATCGTTGATAGCTGATATTTGGAACACTGACCTCTGCACCGAATGAATTGGAGCTCTCGGCATCAATCAGCATTGGTGTTCCTTTCCAACACCCTTCTGCTGAAAATGTAGTAGTGTTTATTTAGATTGGATAAACGATATACACAGAGGGACCCTTTTACTATCTTTTCTAGTTTTCTAGTTTGTGGGGACCACGGGAGCAAAGGGGGGTGAGTGAGCTAAATAGCTAATTAAGTGGCAAGCTCAATGAAATATCACTGCAGTAGAATGGCTTAATTTAGTAAGTTGGTCAAGCCAATATTTTCCTATTTGCCATGCTTGCCTATTTGTTAGTACTGTTCTTGACAACATGTGTGGTTTTACAGCGGTACTGTGTGTAAAAATTGGGCATCGCATTTGACAAACCCGCTGCCCAGAATTCCTAAAACTTGACCAATCGGGCTTGACCACGCTGAGTTCAAATATCGCAAAATTTGTCATTTTGTCGGATTTTTCGATTTTTTGAAGGGAACCAAAGGGAAACCAAAACATTTATTGTTTGTATTTTAGTTTGATCAGGAGAACGTAATATATAAGAGTGTAACAGCTGGGAAGGTCTCTCTCTGGTATCAGCTTTAGGTACATGCTCTGCACGCTAACAGCCGACCCCCACAAATGAGTATGCTTAACTTCAAAGAAATTAGAACGCTATCTTTGGGTTCTAAGGCTCGAAGCAGACACAAACTAGACGCATACAGGCGTTGTGTTTTCGAGTTTTAACAGCCAGCTGTCACACTCTTATTTATTATGTACTATTGGTTTGATCGATTATGAACTATCAACGTAGCACTCACCCACCTGAACCGCTTTCACGAACCGCATTCTCGTAATGTCGCAAATCCAGTTGGGTTTAAATAGAGTTTCTACTAAAAGTTGCTGATCATTACCAAATCCACCAACATGTTTATTCTGTGTGGCATTCCATTGTCCCACAGTCCATTCTACATTGCAGTCTCCACTATATTTCAAATGCATTCCGCTCCAACCCTATAAACAGTAAAATTCGAAGATCGGAGTGGAAGTGTTTGCAATTTCTCAATATTAAGGAATAGACAGATTTAGCTATAACATCTCCTCTTATGTGCTGAACACTGACTCTTAGGAAGTGGTAGGCAGAAATATTTGTCTGAGGGCACGAATCGCCCAGGGCGTACTAGGAATTTCAAGATATAATTAGACACGCACCATCTGTTCTATCAACATCGGAAAGATAAAACTTTTGCATTTCTGGAACTGGATCGAGAACACAAACAGTTCATCCTTCGACAGTAGCCATTATGTAACGCGTCTGTTTCTCAGAGTTTATGTTCGCTGCCCCACTTTGGGACTCCCTGCCACCTCAGTCATAACCACATGCAGTCTGACCTACTCGCCCTGCAACTGGTGAGATTCCAGCTGCAGCAGCGCCGGTAGCCCAGCTGAGTATGCACTAGTCCACTTCAGATTGCGGTTGACCTCCTTCATCTCTGCGACGAACTTGACTGATATGGCATCGTAGTATGTCATTATCGGTACTCTTTATCTGGATTACATGTCTTTCCTCAAACCCGTGAACTGCTCGCAGCTCCAATGTTATAAATTCTGCTGCTTTATTTCAACACTCAAGCGTATGAACTAACAACATTAGCAATTTTAGTTAATCAGCAATCTGTCCATCTGATACAAAATGATTACGATTGTAGCACAGCGGAGTAACGTATCTAACTAAAATTACCATTGTTTATACACCACTTTGTTTTTCTCCATCATTTTACGTGATGTGCCAAAAGAGAGGAATCTTAGTGAATTCAAGAATTTCTTTACATAGAAATTACGTAACGTACCTCGTCGAGTTATGAGAACTCAGATCACTACAAGAAAAGTCGGAACAAATCGGTTCCTTGATCCCAGATTGATTGATTTAAAATTTTGGTAATAATTAACCAGGCATTCTTTGTTTGAATGCTAAAAGCAGTTTCACTTCTTAAAAGTCTAAGAAAAATCAGAAGAAATCAGCACCAGATCAGTATCAGTACAATTGCCAGAAATCTGTACCTTCGTATATAGGAAATATTTGAAGCCAGGGACAGAAACCTATAGAAACCTATATGTCCTCCTTCAACGATTTTCCTCACATTCAGTTTGAATGCGAATATCTTGCAACAAGAGTTGCTTCATTTATAATTTATGATTAAATTAAATTAATATTTATTTTATTTACTATTTACAATTATGGATTAAAGACTCTTGCTTGCAATAACTAGCCTCAAGAAAAGGCAAGCACGTTTGTTTAGAAACGGTCCCCATCATGCACAACAAGCTTCCAAACAGGACACCGACATATTGTGTTAATACAATTAACTCCTTTTCATTTTATACCGTTTGGTGTGGATTACATAAAAAGAAAAAAGGCAATACAATAACCATTTCCCGCATGACCTTTTCAGCGGTGCGCAATGATAGACTTTACATTTTGGGCTGCCATTTTTTCTGACAGCACGTAGAGAGATGAGACTGCAACCATTCGACAGGGAATTAATTTCTCTACACGTTTATGCAAGCATGGAAGGGTCTCACATGCACCCAGAAAAAGTGGCAAGCCGTCAAAGTCGGTCAAAGTGGAAATTTCCCTTAAACTACCACTTCTGAAGATAAACAAAACTGGTTGAAACTATAGCTACTTTTGTAGCAATAAACTAAGACCGAGCTCATATAATATATATCTCCGAGTTAGCATCTCTGAATAGAATCAATGGTCACGGCAACGGACACTTTGAAGCCAGCCAAATTAAATACCCAAACCTTATATATGTCGCAGTAAAGTAGTACATTCAGTAATGTACTACATCCCTAGAAAATTTCAGTGACATATACTATATCAAAAGTCAAGTAGTACATCGGACGTCAAAGGCCTCAAATCTACAACTTTACTGACAAATTTCATTAATGTAGTACATCACTGAGGGATTGTTAGTGATGTGGTCCATCACTAAACGTTTTCAGTTAATCAGTACATTTTTGTTTGCTGCTTGTCTCTTATCCCTTTCCTGAGGGAGAAAATTTACAGACGGAAGAACTAAAGCTATTGACAAGCTATATAGAATAGGTCGAACTTTCTCATCAATTTGAAGTCTCTAGTGAAAAAAGCAGAAACTAATTTTGAAAGCATTTTACAACACGTAACAAAAGTGGGTGGGGGGAAAAGGCACCAGACCAACAGTATACTGTCCAGCTGGTCTACGACCAATCTGTTACGTTTGTCCATCGTATTTCGTATGGGAGAAAATTGAAAATCCTCTTTCAGCATTGGTACGTCCAATTTTCAATACCAATAAGTGCTTAACTAAATTTCTAAATTGGCACCCAAGCCAATAGATTTGCATTCCAAAAGGTAATCCATACAGAAGAATCCTCTTGCCGCAATGGGCAAAAATCGTCGTTTTGGTTTGTAATCAAGTCAGTAAGCAGGGCGTCGCTATTCGCTAATGGTTATCGGATTAAGGATGCTCCAATATAACCGCAACTAAAGGAAGTTTAAGTTTTAAGTAACAAATGTTAATGCATATACAAGCACAAGTCACTTCTTTAATTAAGCCTGCACAACACCTACTCTTGACAACACCAAGTAATCAATCTAGCTAGCTAACTGTCTAAAGATAACTCCAGCTCCAACTGTAGTCGTTGAACAAATCTCCCCCACCTTATATTTTGTTCGATTGCTCTGGCAATTATAGCCCAAGTGTGTTGCTAAACGCAGAATCTGCGGCACGCCGTAAAATACTGTGCATTTATACAGTCGTAAACAAATACGCTCTACACAGCCGAAAAATTTGGTAGTTGGAATTTCAAGAGTCGTCTAATTAATTTTTTCAGACATCTGACCGTAGTGTGGGCTCGAGCTTCTTCTGGGGGGCTGCCGCCCCGGACCACCGCTTATACCTCTTCGGTTTGATCTTGATGGTTCCTTCTGCTGTATGTTGTACTTTTTGTGTAAGCACACGTAGTAGGCTTGTTACTTCTTGTTTCTATTTTGATTTGACATTGCAAATTAAAGTGCTTAAATTTTCAATTTCTTAAAATGTTCAAGGAAAAGAATTCAAAGTTTTAAGAGCAAACTTACTCCGAAATTTTAGTTTTCTTCAAACTCTAGGAGACCCCCTGCGTTTTCTTAAACCTTTTGGGGCTACTTCCCCAGACCACCTGCTCATCTATTTTTCGTTGTTTACTCCGCTTTAATACCATAATCCAGAGAGCACACAGCGCAAAATGAAATTAAGACTCTTATTCTTGTTTAAGAAACTTTAAAAACCATTAGTTCAAAATTAAGAAGTTAATTAAAATGCGAAATTAAAAATAAGCACTCTAAAACAAAAAACGCAAAATTTATGCAGGTCCAGTTTCCAAAAGACTTGTCATGGTGCAAATGTGAATATTTGGTCTTCCAAATAAGTGCACGTAAAAGGTTTTCTGTGGTCAGTTCAAATATTTGTATTCCCAGAAATTTTTAACTAAGCTGAGCTTTCTTCAAATTCAATGGCCATACTTGTGTAACTTTTACAGCAGGTAGTGAAAATAACTATTCCAGAAGCTGGAAGACCCTGTACGACTTTCATCCATTGCCCAAGTATGACTAATCAACTGAAAACTCAGGTTTAGTCGAAAAGTTAGATGCTAGGATTTGGGGCGGTAACCAATAAAAGCCAACTTTTTGCACCAAAAATAGCTTCTGTAAATTTATTTAAAGCAATCCTGTTATTTATAGTTTCAGCAACAATTAGTCTTTGGTTCGCTAACTTACATAACGTTAACGTAAACACAAAATATCCGGAAGCGGATAAGTTTGCTTCCGGAACCCGGATATCCTGTCGATCCCTAAATAATTCCAACAGAAGAATCTAGTCAGTAATTAGAAACTACCTCCCTCAACTTTCGGCGTTTAGGCCTAAAGTTTATGGCCTAAAAGAATTGTGGCCGTTTAGGCCATCTGGCCTAAATTTTTCAACAAAAACTCAGTCAAATTTTCACATAGTTATTTTTATCTGAACATAGGTATTTCTACTAAATGATTTTTACTTCCTAAAATGTTTTGTACTGCGCCAGCCAGCTAGTTGCGTTCTCTATTTGTACTAATAACCATTCAAGTTTTGATTTCGTCACAATAATGCGAGCAACTGAGCACAACCGAAAAATATGTAAAATTAGATGGTCTAAATTTTTTGGGAAATGACCTCAAATATTTTCGTCGTTGAGGAGATTTGGCCTAAAAGTAGGAAACGAAATAAAAAACCCCTGGCTCCCCGTCCCCATCCCCCTGAACATCCCCTACCGATTTTTGGATCCAAAAATTTAGCTAAGTTTTCAGTTATAAAGTTAGTCATTATTTTGGAAATCTTTTTCAAACGTTGGCTTAAAGTGTTTATTATTGCGAGAAATACACGTTTTTAACAGTTTTATGGACTTTCTGGCTCAATATTGACCTTATATTAGACTTAGAAACATGTTGCCAATCAAGAATTCGAGTTTAAAACCCCTGTCTAATGCCAAATTACTTCATGGTTGAATGTTTGTTGGCATTAGCAATGGCTGAAAAAGCGATTTTTGACATAAAAATAGAAAATTTTTTGGGGGATGTTTGGGGGGGTCTAAAAAGGGGTCCCCTACAGAATTCCGGGGGAGGGGGCCTCCCCCATAGGTGTAATTGGGGGGAGGTTTGGGGGGGGGTAACCCCCCCCAGCCATTTTTCCAAACCACCCCCAAAAATTTTTGGGGGGCCCCCGGCCCCCCCCCAACTGGGGGGGGGGGTAGTCGCGCCGAAGGCGCAAAAAATTGGCCAAAAATCGGGTATTTTTAGGGTAAATTTTGCAAAATTTTTCAAAAATGTTCAAATTTTTGGCTTAAAGTGTTCATTAGTGCGTGAAATACACGTTTTCAACAGTTTTATGGACTTTCTCACTCAATATTGACCTTATTTTGTAGTTAGAAACATACTGGCAACCAAGTTTTCGAGTTTGAAACCCCGGTCACAATAGTTAAAATTGAGTTAATGGTTGGATGATTTTTCGCATTAGCAATGGCTGAAAATGCGATTTTTGGCATAAAAATAGGAAAAAATTTTTGGGGGAGGTTTGGGGGGTCTTGGGGGGGGGTTTGGGGGAGGTCTAAAAAGGGGGCCCGCCCCCAAATTTTGGGGGGAGGGGGCCCCCCCAACCCAAATCCCCGTTACACCTATGGCCTCCCCAACCCAAATCCCCGTTACACCTATGAGTAGAAGAAGGTTCGAATTTGGCTTGTGGGACCTCACCCAAATCCGAAATTTCGGGGGGGGAGGGAGGACCCCCCCAAACTGTACCCAAGTTTTTAGCTAAAAATGCTCCTTTTTCGATGTACAGTATATACATTAAACGTACTCTAAACATAGTTTAGTTTCCCTGGAAATTTTGGTTGGGGGGGGGGGTAAACTTCGGAAATTTGGTGGTCGACCCCCAAAATGTGATGGGGAGTACCCCCCGAACCCCCCCCAAAATTCGGACCTCAGAAAATTCAAAAAATGGCCTAAAAACGCAAATTTTTTTGTATTTGAACGCGTATTTTGTCGAAACAAAGCTTCTTTTTATCGTTTTAGGCGTTTTTACAGCGTTTTAAATCAATTTTAAGGCAAATGAGAATTTTTTTTCAAAAAATGACAATTTATTAGATAAATTTAGCTAACTTTGTGACGTCTAAAAGTTCTGTGTGGGGGTAACCACAAGTGGGAGGAGGGTTAGTCCAAAAATCTGGGGGGGGGGGGTAAATTTGGCGAAAAATTTGGGGGGGGGGATACCCCCCCTGCGGAAACTATGACTCTAAAGCTCCTGTCAATAGTTTTCGTATGCGAAAATAGGGCCTGAAAATCGACAAATTTATGCTAAAATATTATGCTTAAATTAGCCCAGATTGTGGTTTATAATTGCGTATATTACCTTTTATTTGCTATAAATAACCATCTTTAGCTGTTTATAGCTGATTTACAGCCATTTTTTCGAATTTTTTAGGGGGTAAACTGCATAGGTATATATAACGGGGATTTGGGTTGGGGGGGCCCTCTCCCGGAATTTTTGGGGGGGCCCCTTTTAGACCCCCCCCAACCCCCCCCGCCACGACCCCCCCAAACCTCCCCCAAAAAATTTTTTCTATTTTTATGTCAAAAATCGCATTTTCAGCCATTGCTAATGCCAAAAAACATTCAACTATGAAGTAATTTTGACATTAGACAGGGGTTTTAAACTCGAAAACTTGATAGCCAACATGTTTCTAAGTCTAAAATAAGGTCAGTATTGAGCCAGAAAGTCCATATATAAAACCGTTAAAAACGTGTATATATTTCTCGCAATAATAAACACTTTAAGCGAAAAATTTGGACTTTTTGAAAAGTTTTGCAGAATTTTCCCTAAAAAGACCCAATTTTTGGCCAATTTTTCGCGCCTTCGGCGCGACTACCCCCCCCCCCCCCTCCCGTTGGGGGGGGGGCGGGGGCCCCCCAAATTTTTTAGGGGGGTTTTGAAAAATGGGTGGGGGGGGGTTACCCCCCCCCCCCAATTACACCTATGGTAAACTGTAGCCTGGTACATGTATGGTTTCTGAGTCCAGAATAAGGGCAATATTGAGTCTAGAAGTCCATAAAACCTATGTATATAACCGCCCACCCCCTGGCTTTTCCCTACCGGGGTCCCAGCACTTCGTCCCGCCAGGACTCGGGCCTTCCCGTCTCCCCAGAATTCTTAAGTGCCCGGAAAAATAGGAATTTGAGGGTCAATTCCAGACGTGTGCAGGTGGGGATGTTTGGGGGGGGGGGTGAAGGGCGGCCGAAGGTCTCCGTAAACCCGGATTTTTCCGGTTTTTTACCGGGAAAATCCGGATTCTGGGGGTGGGGGTGAGGGACCCCTCTGGAGGGGGGGTGAGCTCAGGTCGGGGGGGGGGGGTGAAAACCTCCCCCCCCCCCAAACCCCCCCCCCCCCCCCCAACCACACGTATGGTCAATTCACAATTGTCAAAACTGTTTCCGGCTTCGCCGGTCTTTAGACATTTTTTAGCTAGGTGGTTCAGCCATAAGGTGTAACGGGGATTTGGGTTGGGGGCAAATTTTGGGGGCGGGCCCCCTTTTTAGACCTCCCCCCAGACCCCCCAAACCTCCCCCGAAAAATTTTTTCTAATTTTATGCCAAAAATCGCATTTTCAGCCATTGCTAATTCCAAAAAACATCCAACCATTAACTAATTTTAACATTAGACACTTAGACAGGGCCTTTAAACTCGAAAACTTGATTGCCAGCATGTTTCTAACTCCAAAATAGGGTCAATATTGGGTCAGAAAGTCCATAAAACTTTTGAAAACGTGTATTTCACTCAATAATGAACACTTTAAGCCAAAAATTGAACATTTTTGGAAAATTTTGCAAAATTTACACTGAAATACCCGATTTTTGGCCAATTTTTCGCGCCCCCCAGTTGGTCAATTTTTCCGTTCCGTCAATTTTTCGGCAGGCTGTGAATGTCTATCATGCAACCAAGCCGCTACCTTCGTTTCAAAAATATTTTCCGGGGAATTTTTGAAAAAGTTTTTGAAATTTTTGTCAAAAATTTGCCAATTTTTCATTGTTTTCACTGAAATGTACACGGATATCTGGATATCCGGATATTTTTCTCAAATCGGATATCCGGATATAAAAATTACCCGGATATCCGGATATCCAGTCCCCATCACTAGTGAGATCTACGCGCCAGTAGCAAAGTTAAGAGCAGTAATTTGCGGTTTAAATACGTTTTCTAGTGCGCTAGAATCTAAACAGCTAATAAACATTAGCTAAGTGCTTCCTGGGACCTGATCTGCCGATTAAAAATTTGTCCTTTTATTTGTGAACTTGTTCACAAAAAACAGGACATTAGGCCCAAGCCAAGCCAGAGGTTGCAGGAAAAGGAAAACTGTGCGGATGGAAAGGCAAAAGGGTGGGCATGTCTGATGCACAGTTTGGGATTATTGGGATCTGCCATGGTAGAGTAGCAACAAAAACACTACCTTTGGCTCAAAACGTTTTTAGTCCAATTTTGGGTACTTCCACTTAAATAAGTATTCTGTAAGAACGGGTTTAGCCCAGAACTTGCTACTAACGTATGTTAAGCTAGGGATATGTGGCTATTAATAGGCAAAAGTTTGAATCCTTAAGTTGCAGTTTCACAGGAAAAAAACTGATGTCCCGTTTTTTGTGAATTTTTGGCTTGTCCTTTTTTGTGAACCTGGCTATATTTTTAAGTATTTTTTGAACACTTTCTCACCCCCCAGAAATCCGTGCTCCTCCCCATAGTTTCCTTTGGGGGGAGGTTGGGGGGGGGGGCTATCCCCCCCCCAAAATTTTCGACCAAATGTACCCCCCCTGATTTTTTGACTTACTCTCCCCCAACTTTTGGCTACCCCCCCCCCCCGAACCCCCCAACGATTTTTGGACCCAAAAAGCTAAAATGGTCATTTTTTGAAAAATTTTTCAAAAATTTTGGCCTAAAATCGCTTTAAAAGTACAAGCCTTATTTTGATGAAAAAAGGGCTAAATTACAGAAAATTTTGCATTTTTTGGCCAATTTTTCGAAATTTCTGAGGTCCGAATTCTATAAAATATCAAAGTCCAAAACGTGAATACCCAAAACAATGTTCACCTTTCTTCCACACTTTGTGAAATTTCGGATTTTGGTGGGGGTCCCCCGATCCCTTCTACGCCCCCCGCAACCCAAGCAGGTAGTACACCTATGGTTTTAAGTGAATTTGAAGCGATTTTCAGCAATTTCATTCCTTTTTGGCAATATATGAGCATAATTTTTTCCTTTCTATGATTTGGTTTAAGGTGGTGATTCCTTTTGGAGACATCATCTTTGAACCTTTATTACGCATCTATTCCTTGGAGTTAAGAAGCCATTTTTATATCAAAATGCAGCTTAATAGTTTCTCTTTCTAATGAATACAGTGAACCTAACTTTAGTTCTCGGAAATTATTTTACTGCATTTTCGAAGTAATTTAATTTTCCAGATTTTTTGCAGACTAAAGTAAATTTTTTCGGGAGGCGTCGGCCACATCATTCGATTCCACTATCAAATAGCTGGGGACCCTTTTTAATTATTATGAAACCACCCTTCGTTATAAAGAAATTAACTAAAATGTATGCGCAACCTTGATTTTGCCTACTTTTCCCAACTTTGGCAAGCGACTACTTTAGCTAGAAAGCAGCAATCGGGGCAACCAAAAAAGGGTCCCTGGGTATTTTTCTGTAAAATACGTCTCGTAAGTGGCAACCCTCTAGCTTGCATAGTAAATGCTCCACAGTCGCTGGAAAAAATTTGGTCATGTTTTTGCAAGAACTACATTTTTATGATAGCAGCGTACGGGATAGAATTTAGAAGACTACGACGCCACGAATAATCAGGGCCGAGGAGACCTTCAAATTGACACCCTTAGTTTAATTTTACGGCTTGCGTAGCTCAAGAAATGGCGGATTATTTGATTTCTGCAAAAATTATGAGCTATATCTCACTATCGAAAAAAGCTAGAAAGGTGCTTCAAAAATCAAACATGTAGAGT
>JASAND010028486.1:0-18137 GCA_030248195.1 Trissonchulus latispiculum
GGGCCTAAGACGGTTAGACCCAGCCCTAGCCCTCATCCCGGAGAAAAGCCACGAGCCTTGAGGGACACTTGGCGATAATGTCAAGCCTGGTCCGTCGCCGGGGCGAGGATTTCTATGGGCGGGCAGTGCAGAAGAAGATGGGCTGTCTTAGGATAGGTTGGCTTCCAGGGCTGGGTCGACTAGGAAGTTCCCATGAACAATATTTTCATTGCCACAGTGGGCCTAATTTATTGATTTCTACTCGGTTTAACCTAACAGGTTCTAATTCTAAGTGATCCGATTTCTCGAGGGTGTCGGTAATGCTAACCAAACTGCCTCGCTCAATAATCTTAGTAGGTAACTAACCTGCCAATATCTTCACAAATGGGTGTTGAGCCGTCTAACAATAACAGCATATTAGCTTGGAGAAGTCGTTTCCCTCGTTCTACATCATCGTCTGTTATGGTGTTACAAAAGTAGTGCCTACAATCAGACTAATTCTATCAATGTTCAAATATTTATAGCATATACAAAAATAAAAGAAATCTCGCTTAAGGTGATGGTTTCCTTTCGGGTATTTTTGATCCATATGGCTCTATTAATCCTGTAAATAGCTAAAACCTACGAAATAACCTATTGTCCTGCTTTGAAACATTCTAGAATCAGTCCCGTATTAGTTAAATTTAGGTGAAAAGATAAAGTTTTATTTTTGCCATTATACTTTCAGTACGAAGTCGAGACATCGGATTGGCTGCTATGGGCTGAAAGGGGAACTGAAATGAACATTTTTTGATTTTACAACCTTTGAGCTATAGCCCGGTTCACGATGGCATGCTTTGGGGTTTGTGCTTTCTCGGTTCATGATGGTTTGAAAAGCGCAATGCTTTATGCTTTAAGCTTTCCCGGTTCATGATGGTTTCCTGTGTTTTGTTGATTAGTGCTTTTGGTGTGCTTTGGGAATGTTTGTGACAATGCCAAAATTTGTCCTACGGGCACGTTCAAAAAATCTACTTACGCAAAATGGACAAAAATCATGCTGAATACGGAGACAAACCCACTTTCAAACCCGTAAAGAGAAAAAATTTTTTCAATGTTCAGGTTCAATGTTTTTCCGGCCAAGTTTGGTATCATTTCGAAGCTCTTGGCTTGGAAATTTCTAAATTTTAGCTGTTAATTCCTTACCGTTAATTATTTATGCCTAATTAGCATTTTTCCAAATCCGCAAAGTACCTTTACATAGCTCATTATTATGGGGCAGAGACGAAATCGGGTCACTATTACCTGACCTCAGGCATTTTCCAAATTCCAGGTTGGAAAAACGCATACCTGGGGCTCCGTGAGTGTGCTTTGTTGTTTGTGGGCATTCTTGTCGTCTCAAATTTACTGGTTGTGTAAAATTGCAAAATGAAAAAGATGCAAAATCTATTTTTTATAAAATAAGTCAGTAAATTCAGTAAGTCAAGAAAAAGCAATGCTGATTCTTATAATTTTCATTCGATGTAAAATAAATTAAATTAAAATGTGTTGAACAAAATATTTTGCCAAAGTTAGCACTTGATCATGATTAGTGCTTAAGGGGGGGGGGGAGTCGCGATTTTTTGACCATCACCGATTTTCTCATCTTCACATATTTTGTACTCTCCATGTGTCCGCAAAACAAGACAAGATCGTTTGTTGCAAAACTTTTCCTATTATTCACAATAGCCCTCCAAGGGTGACCCCAACATGTGTTAAACATAGGAAATTTAAAAAAGTTAGGAAAATTTTTCTGCTACCAAAAATTTGAACGCTGTGTTAGAGCAAATCGGCTACCACTCGCAGTAAACCTAATTTGGACTAGGTAAGGTGCTAATATCTATACGAGGGTTAGCTTTTTCTCGTAGGGTCGTTGATTTTATACAAATTTTCAAAGTCCGGAAAAGTCACTGATTTTTGCTCAAAATCGCTCTACAAATGTGTAGGTCAGTGGACGTTTTGTCCTGTCCTGAACTAACCCTTTAGTGTAGAAACTTCGGGTTTAGATATTAGCACAGTATATTGTTAGAGCTTTATTTTGCATATAATCAATCCCTATTAGGCCTTTTCAGTAGCTCGCAGTTTTAGTAGCAGAAATTTCGTTTTCCTTCAAAAATCGTCATTTTTCTAAAATTACATATTTGCTGCTTCATAACTCAGACAAATCTAAGTTATCTCAGTAAAAATTGGCATGCTGATAGATCAGTTTAAACTATGGCTTACGTGGAAGTTTCATGCTAATAGCATGGCATGAACTTGGTGTGGTATGGCATGGTGACATACTACGATAGCATGTCGGACACATATTGGCAAAAATGCACGCCAAGTTTTTCAAATATAGCCATATTTTATATCAAAAATTGAAGCTCTCGCTCGATGGGATTTGGCGAACATTTTATCTTCCTGCACCAAATTCCCGTGTAAAGAGGTATAGGAAAGTTAGAGTGAGAGTTAAAAGTTTTAAAGCAAATGACAGTCGGAATAAGCTTTACCAAATCGTCCAAACGCCGTGTTCCTTGTCGCCAGTTTTTTGACCTTGCCACTGTAATTTATGCGGTAATAAATACCTACAGTGCAAGGCTTTAAATTGATGTAGTTGTCATGCCGCAGACTCTTGTCATCCCACTGGACGTGACTTCGTAGCCTTCAGCGAGGCATATTAACGTAAATACTAAATTGTAGAGATTTGAACTACAAGGTATCTCTGGACCGGATTGACCCTGGGACTCTAAACATTTGTCTTGTTTATCAAAATATAAGCGGCGATTTCATACCCAAAATGAGACAAATTGAAGATTATAAAATTTGGCAACTGGCCACCCCCCCCTTAACGCTTATAGTGTTTAAGCAGTGTTCTCTATTTATTACCGTAGTAAAACATTTTATTGAAGTAGGGTCGAGGGCCTCACCCAGCAGTGATTTTTTTAAAAATGTTTGTCTTTGTTTAGCCATTTTTGACAAGGACAGTGAGAACATGTCAGTCAAGCAATAGGGCAAATAAAACCAAAGAAGACTCAAAACCGCCAAATTCCTTCCTGGAGGTACCTTATTCCTGTGTGGTTGCATTTGGAAATCGACTTTTAAAACGCAGAATTGGGCAAAACGCAGAATTGGGAAACGGATTTTAGTCAGATTTTCTCACCCACAGTTTTGTTTTGAAATTTCCGTGACATGAGAGCAGCTACGAAGGATCATCTGAAGGATTTAGAAACCTTCAGGTTACGAAATAAGGATTGTCGCAATCTAGCCTACGATGTAGTTTTCATTTTTCAATTAAACTTTACGCAATACTTAGCCTGAATTATAATTTCAAATTCGACAGAAGACTACAAATATATAATGTATTATGACTGTACTACTACTACTAATAAGATTTTCGGAAATCTGGATCAATTTTTTATTTCTAGTGCTAGTTTTTGAGTCATTATTAAAGTTTCAGGTTGCAAAATATGTCAGGAATTCGGAATATGCTTTAATACGAAAAAATGTCTACAACTAAGAAAAATACCGGGTCAGAGTTCCCTGACCCGGTGACCAGTGTATCTATAGTGACCTGAACCGACCGGTGACCTGGTGACCAGGTTCCATCTCTGTTATCAGGGGGCTCTTCATGCTCCTCCATATATTTGAAACGTCATTAAATTCATCCTGATAACGACTTTTGTAAAATATCAAAATTTTAAATAACCTCCAACTGGCATTTTTTTAGGGTTTTGAAAGTAAGACAATTCCGCCCCCCCCCCCCCTAGGGAGGGGGAAGTGGGGGGGGCTTCCGAAAAGAAGGGGGGGGCGAACCAAAGGTGTAAAATACTGCAAAATTTTTTGCGAGAAATTAGTATTTTAAAGGTAAAAACGCAAAAAAATCGCTGTTTTTAAGCTTAAAATGAGCTATAAGTCCATAAATTAGCTAAAAATTGAGAAAATTTTTTAAAATTTGACCTCAAAAAACCTATTTTTTTGTCACTTTTTGGGCGACCCCCAAAAAAGTGGGGGGGCTTGCCGAAAAGTGGGGGATGAAAGGGGGGCTCCGAAAAGTGGAGGGGAACCGAAAAGTGGGGGGGGGCCCCCCCCCCCCCCCACTAAAAAAATGCCAGTCCAAACTTGCTTCCGTGAACTGTGCTTTTGATATTGTGCTTTCTCATCATGAATCATTAGTTATCTGTCTCCTGAGCACAAAGCACGGGAGATGAAAGCACAACGCACAGGAGACAAAGTACAAAGCTCTTCATCGTGAACCGGGCTTATCTTCAGTGGTTATGTCCGTATAAGCAAAAACTATTTTGAGGGTCAAAAATGGCCATTTCCGATGGAATTATTTTTTCCAAATTACTGCCAAATCTACTACCGACAATTTTTGTCCATTTAGACTCAATCGATACACAGTATAATTAGACATGTTTTCAATGGCTAATAGCTGGAGTTCGTTGCTTTAAGCTAGAGATACGGCCGACAAACCATCTTGGCAAAACTGCGATTATTTTGTTTTGAACATCGGTTTCTCAAAAGCTACTCGACCGATTCCGGAGATTTTTGGCAGAGTCGAAATTTTCACTTCTGCGGAAGGAAGCGCTTCTTTTGGTGTGGACTAAAACGTTTCGGGTAGCAAGAAAACTCAATGCGAAGTTGCGAAATTTCGTGTCACCGTGCATTTCGCTGATTTTTTCGAGCGTTGCTGCTTGCTGAGCCAAATCTAAAAATACCTAACTTAGCCAATGTGTCCTTCATATCATTGCACAAAAAGAATTTATGGCCGAGTCTACAGTTTTGACAAATCCATGTTCAAAAAATTTTTAGTCTAGATTTAGCCGTTATGTCAGAAAAGTCCTGGTATTTTTTGCTAAGTTTGCTCGTTTCGTAAACTTATGTGAATGCTCTGAGTATAAGCTTTAAAATGATGTATGAAGTTCTTTCCACTCCAAATATCGCTGAAGTAAGTTTTAAAAAATTACTACAAAGACAAAAAAACCACTACACAAAATGATACCACCACCTTAAAGTGAAGATCAATAACATCCACAAGCCTAAATTTAAAGACTCACACTAACGCGTTCACACCATTAGCCCTCTGAGTCTGTAGACACAACGTTAAAAGATTGGTTTGGCGAATTCCAAGCTTATTTTGATCTCAGCAGGGAATCAGTGTACCAAACCAAAACCAGAGGGATAAAATGTTACATTTGTCGATTTTCTTGTCACTATTAGACATTTCACTAGCTTTCATTTCACTAGAAACGTCGAAACGTCGAGTCAGTAAATATAATTCGAGAATTACGACATTGCGAAAAAAACATTCCACAAAAATTACATAAAAGACATCAATACCATTCGTCCTGAATAGCATGGGTCATATCACGGGCGGCTTCTGGAGCACAGGCAAAATAGACACCCCAAAGGCCCGTTTCCCGATAGCAGGTATTGAAGGCCTGAAACATCTGACAATCAGCCCCCTTCAAGCGACGGGCCAAACGGCTGGGCGCCAGAACCCCAGCACCGTGACTGCGATCCCATTGGCCAATCAGCTGCAATAAAACAACCAAAAACTGATAAAAACATTTGGAACTGTACTACTACTGCGAACAAACCCAAACTACCAAACCTAGCTTACAAACAACCCTTTACTCCATAACTGGTTTGACCGAAACACTGAAAACAACAACAACAGCAACATCAGAAGGTATTTACATAAATTAACTCCAAGCAAAGAAAATACCATAATACCATTAAGTTCCTACCGTATTGGCAATCATAAGAGGAAAATTATCAGGATTTTTCCACCCAGCGCCTTCTACAGCCAGGGCGCCATAAATAAAAGGCATGCTTTCATCGACTAGATAAGCCTGCAAGTTTTATTTGGAATCTATGAACACGCACATTGCATATATTGGGACAACTAGGTAACAAGAGTGCATTGTATGCACAAAAATGTTCCTGAGCTTTTTCTACTGGGGAGGGGGGGGGTGAGGGCACTATCCCCCACTTTTTTGGGCTTCCCCCTACCCACCTGAGGTGCCCAGAAAATGCCAAATTTTAAGGCTTTGATCAAAACGTCAAATTTGGTACTAAAACTTGAATTGTGATCATTTTTTATCTTAGTTATAGCACTATACGCATACAACAGGCTATTTTCATCGTATTCTTAACATAAGTAGGCCGTCCCCCTTTTGTGTTCCCCCCACTAATGCGGGGCTTCCACCAATTTCCCACCCTCACTTAGTCCACTACGAGAACAATTTACGATTTGACTTTCATAACGCTGCATGGCGATAGATGGCATGCCCTTGTCACTCCAGAATTGCAAAATTTAAGCTGGCATTTTTTAGTGGAGGGATGCCCCCTTTTCGGTTCCCCCTCCATTTTTCGGCAAGCCCCCACCCACTTTTTTGGGGGTCGCCCAAAAGTGACAAAAAATTAGGTTTTTGAGGTCAAATTTTAAACAATTTTCTCAATTTTTAGCTAATTCATGGACTTATAAGCTCATTTTAACTTAAAAACAGCGATTTGTTGCGTTTTTACCTTACAAATGCTAATTTTTCGCAAAAAATTCGGGATGTTTTCACCTTTGGCCCCCCCCCACTTTTCGGAAGCCTCCCCCCCCCCCCCCACTTTCATTCAAAATCCTGAAAAATGCCAGTTAAGGGGGTCTTGAAGAAGCGGAATTACCCAAAATGGGGGGCATATTTTTCAAACTTTCGCGAAATTTTAAATTTTTTAATTTTTATGTTTTTGTGTGAAAACTGCTAAAAATTGCTACGAAATAACTGATTTTAAGTGATTTTAAATAGACCTGGGGCCGGGTCCAATTTTCAAAACCAGTTCCGGTTCCGACTCTAGCTTCCAGTTACCTTAAATCTCTATCTCTAACTCTAACTCTAATTAACTTTAAACTCTAACCTTAAAGAAACATGTAGACCCTTGGACATAATTATACAAAACTGCATTTTGTAGTAAACCCAAAATAAGTTAAGAAAATTTGAGAAACCTGAAGCATGAAAAATTACGAAATTCCAGAATAAAGGACGACAAAATTTTTTCCTTACAATAAAACGATCTAAACGAACGTAATTTTCAAGCATCTTATAATTTAATTTTTATCTAAACAGAAGGGATGTCACTAATGTTGATTCAAATAGGCATTTGAAATTTCTCTTGAAATACCAAGCCTCAGCTTCAGCGAAAGCTAAAACGTCAATCACCTGAAAAGGGGAAGCTGGTTTGTATCACCTTTAGTGGAAGCTGAAGCTGTTCCGTTTCCAGTTTAGCTCTAAATTTCTTCTGTGTAGTGTCAGCTTCAGTTTCAAGTCCAATTAATTGTAGTTTCATTTGAGTTCTTAATTATTACCATGTTTCGCTTTCAGTTCTAAATTTATTCAGTTTCAGCTCAAACTAGATTTTTAGTTTCAATTTCAGTCACTAGTTTGAAAAAGACAACGCCAACTCTGTGGATGGCAACTACAAAATCTAGCTTCTGCTAATTTTAAACATTTGCAATTAGTTCCAAGTCATTTTTAAGCAGGAGTCATTTTTAAGCAGGGAACCGGCCGGTTCCAAATCCTACCGATTCTAGTGGAACCGGCCCCACCTCTACTTTAAACTAAAATAGCGGAAAATCTAAAAAATCTGGCAAAACCGAAAACGTTTCGAAAAGTCTAGTACCTCCCCCCACTCGGCCCCACCCCCACTTTTTGGCTCCCCCCCCCCCACTCACCCTAAGGAGCCCAGAAAATGCCAGGATCTTTGGTCAAAATTTTTCCGGAAATTTTTGAAAAAAATCGCCTTTTTGGTGCTAAAACTTGATTTCTGAGCACTTTTAAGGTGGTGATTCCTTTTGGGCACATATTGTTATTTGGCGGCGTAAAGTAAGATGAAATTTGACGAAACTTTCCAAAATAAGTTCTTTTAGCGTTCTAACACCCTCCGCGCAATCCCGATTCAAAAAGTCGAGATTTCCGGTCAGAGTGGTTTTTCCCAGTTTCTGAATGTTTGGCAGCTGCTATACAGTTATGACTATATTCATTTGAAAGATCTCATTGAGCTTCACATTTTTGCTTTTTAAAGTAAGTTTCTACCTTTTCTCTATCGTGAGATATAGTCGATGTTCTTGTTTTGGCGTCGAAAACTTGTCATTTTTGCTGAAATCAAATTATCCAATTTTTCTTGAACTACGCAGGCCGTAAAATTAAACTAAGGGCGTCGATCTGAAGGTCTCACAGGGACAAATTATCCGACACATGATCGTCTTCCAACTGCTATCCTGTAGGCTGCTATCATAAAAAATGTAGTTTTTGCAAAAACGCGACCAATTTTTTTCCAAAGATTGTGGAGCATTCACCATGCAAAGTGGAGGGCTGCTACTGAACAAATGTGTTCAGCATAAATATACTCAGGGACGATTTTTTAGTTGCCCCGATTGCTGCTTTCTAGCTAAAGTAATCGCTTGACAAAGTTGGAAAAAGTAGGCAAAATACAGGTTACGCGCTCATTTCAGCTTATTTCTCTATAACGAAGAGCGATTTCACAATAAATAAAAAATCGTCCCCAGCTATTTGATGGAGGTATCGAATGATATAATCGATGTCCCGCGAAAAAATTTACTTGAGTCTGCAAAAATTCTGGAAAATTATACTTCTTCTAAAATGTGTTAAAAATATTTTATAAAAGCAACATTAGCTCCGTGGCATGCATTAAAAAGAGAATATGTCAAGCTACATTTTGATATAAAAATGGCTTCTTAACTCCAAGTAATGAATGAGTAATAATGGTGCAAACTTTATGTGACCAAAGGGAATCACCACCTTAAGCATAGTTATAGCAATGTATGTGCAAAACAGGCAATTTATACAACATTTTTAGCATTTTTGTCCCATTTTATTCCCCAACTTTTCGACCTCCCCCCCCCCCACTAGTGGGGGGGGAGGGCTTCCCACCTCCACTTATTTTTGCCTAAAATAAACCCAGCTCCGAATGGGAGCTTCCACATGGGGAACCCACCCTTCCCCCGCAGAAATAAGCCAGAATTGTGTTGTACAACAACTACATCTGCTGAAGACAGATACAAACCAAAATGAATCAAGCAGGAAGCTACTGCTAAACCAAAAATACAGAGCAAGCATATAGAGGTCGGGGAAAAAAACCAACCCGCAAGTCGTGGGGAAAAAACCAACCCCCCGTTTGGGCGATGGGGATGAGCTAGCGGGCTCAAATTTTGCATGCAAGATGGTAGGGCCCATCCCACCTACCACACCAAATTTGAGCTAAATCGGACCACTTTTGAGCATTTTCTGACATTTTGAAAATTTTGGCATTTTTGACCCCCCAAAAATTCAAAATTTGCCTCTTTTTGAAGGCCTGTAAAAAATTTTCCATAGCAGTTAAATAATAACTTTTAATAGTTTCTATGAGAACAACATGTGCTCTTTCCAAAAATGTTGGTCTCGCCTTCCTGCGACGCTTGGCAAGCTGCCAGCAGAATTTTTAAAAAATGGGAAAAAACAAGGGGTGGGAAAAAAATCAATTTTTGCTTTTGCTGCCAAACTCCCAAAAATGGTTCTTAGTTGCTCAAAAGTCATCCACATAGCAAGTTTAATGCGTTCTTTCACGTGAAAAGCTCAAAATTGCATTTGGACTTGGCAATTTTGTGCTAGCCGGTAAAAACTTCATTTCGGCGGATCGGCTGTTTGGCACAGCTAAAGCGGCCAAAAAGTACTCTGGGACAAAGAAATACGCGAAAAAAACACTGAAACAACGTTTATTTTAATTTATTTCAGGGAATTTCGAAAGATTTATAAATTTTTGCATTTTAACATAGAAACTGGCAAATTTGATGAAACCTAGCCAGTTGATGCTGCAAATTTTGATGTTTATCGCAAAAATAACTGCAGATATGAAGTCAGCGACGCCGATTTTACCTGTCGCATGCATAAAATCGCTAATATGAGTTACCCTGACCGAATACTGGGGTTGGTTTTTTCCCATCGGTTGGTTCTTTCCCCGCCATTGGTTTTTTTACCCCGGCTAATTAACCGTTAATTACTAATTAACGACAGGACCTAGAGAGGCGATTTATATACCAAAATGACAGTCTAGACAGGGCTTGATAAGAAAATAATTTATAGCCGGATTGCTCCACTGGGTAGTTCTGCAGAGTCCAAAAAGTGGCTACCTTGGTTTTTTCCCCCGACCTCTATAGAGAGTTGAAGTCAAAGAACTCTTCGACAGTGCAAATCACCATACCTCACTACCTTTAAAAGTAGAAGGAATAAAGTATGATGGCGGTACGGTTCCGTCTAACTGTCCGAAATATTTGCTGGCAAGTGAAGTCAACGTTGTGTGATCAACACCTGTAATTCAGGAAAAATAAGATACTAACGAGTCTATACAAAAATGGAATATAATATATGGAATCGACCGAAGCCCTGACTTCACACACGTCATACTAACACAAGTAACAAAAATACTCCGCACAAAAGGGAATAATAGGTGTGTTGGGCCTAGGTCTATCCTTTAAATTCCGGTCGAGAAAGTAAACAATTATTTCCGACACACCAAGTATTGGTGGGTGGTTTTATGGCAAAAGTTGTTCAGTTCGTTTCGGGCTTTCATTTGACACCAAATTTGACCGCTTTTAAAAAAATTATTTTTGCTAAATTTAATTTATTTAAGCCCCACCCCGGCCCAAAACAGCACTCTACAGCCACTTTGGATACGCAGTACTAGGACAAAAGTTTCTCAAATCACTTAGAGCTCTCATTTGATACCAAATTTGACCACACTTGAAAAATTTTACTGTAACCCAAAATAGAAAAGTCCCCACCCCACCCCACCACAGCACTCTACAGCAAAACTGAATGCGGGAGTCGATTCTCAGTGCCAGAAAACCATTGCAAGGTAGATTTGAACTTTCAAAGTTGAATAGATTGCGAGAAATTTCGACTTTCATTTTTCGAATTATCGCCATTTTGACGGGCCACTGTGGTCGCTAGGGAAGTGATAGAGAAACGCAATAAGGATCGTTAGTTAGGTCAATGTTATGTATACAAAAAGAAATCAGCTCCAGCTCGCAATGTTCGACCTGAGCGACGACCACAAAAATGGTCACTTTTCGCTCTGGGCCGGGCTGTGGTGGAGCTGCGGCGCAATAAAGCTGCGATTCTGAAATTCTTTAGAGGGTACTACTAGACCCTAAGCCCTTTAGGTTATCCCACCGCTGTAGTTCAGGAGAAAGCGGCGAACATTATGTACAATGCAACCATCAAATAGGAGAAACCGGAAAACATCGCCACGACGCCACCATAACCGGTCCAGGGCGCAACTTTTAAACCGTATATAAGTGATACGGGCCTGAAACTTCCCACAAATACTATACTTGATGTGCTCTACAATTTGCGCATGAAATCTTTTTGCGCAGCTTACTTTACAGTGTCTCCAGCCACTTTTCACACATTATAGGGGTCGCTGCCGCGACCTCTATGAAAACTAGTAAAAAGAGCAGTTTGAGCCTTGCGTAGGAGTTATTATTTGTGTTAAGCCAGGATAAAACGCTGACAGCATAAGTGCTGACAGCATAAAGTGCGGAGAACCAAAAATTCTTCCATTGGTTCCTGGAATGGAATGTTGAAGATTACCAAACTACGAAATGTGAAAAGTTTAAACCAATTAAAAAGTAGGACAAACGGAAAAGAACACGAACCAAACTAGCAAAAACAAGCGAATCATGAAATAAAAAACGAAGACAATAGACAACGAGTCTTATTAACTGAGCTAGCAATGGGCAATAGCTCGGAAATTACAACGATTGATTGAGCTTATACATTGACAATAAAAGAAACTCTTGTGTACCTCCAGCCGCTGCTAAAATCATGAGGGGACCTTTATAATGAGTCTGTACATATTCGACTAGCTGAGATCTGTCAATTGTCCTGCAACGATGATAAAAATAGCATTAACAAGAAAATGTTGACGTCGTTATTATAGGGGAGCGCGGTGCGGCATTGGAGACCCGTTCGAGCTCCGTGCTAGACAAATACTCAACGAAACTAGACAATTTTGGTACGTCGGAATCTACATGACGAGTACTGTTTAGTACAGTCGCAAAAAACTTTTGGTCAAAATTTCCAACTGTAAAAAAATTTCACTTCCGGACAAGTTAGGTTCGTTTGTTTTTTCCGTGTAAGTAACGCTTGGAAAAATGCAATTTTCTGTCGGAGTGTTAGAACGATCTGGGTACCTTCAGCAGGTGAAATTTGGATTTTTTGAAAGTATAAATATACCCGGAAAGGGAACATTTATGATATTTTTTGCTGCCCGGGAGGGCAGCCATATGTACGGCTGGCCAAAAATGGACTTGGCGCTACAATGGCCAATTTTTATCAAAGCTACGGTACTCAGGGAAGACGCTAGAGAGACGTGGTTTGTTGCATAAGGATCTACGGAAGGGTTTATATGTCCTAACGAGCGCGATTTTCGCTATCTGTCCGGGATCGTTCAGGCGGCCGGCACAAAGTTGGTCCGGACAAATAGCCATTTTGGGAAAATTTCTAAGTCCAACTCAACAGAAAATAGTCATAAATAGGTCTAATGCTGTTCTGGGCCATTTAGTTGGACGCATATAAGGGTTATCGGGGTCGTCTGTGCAGCAGTCGAGCTCATCGTGTAGCCTTCATTATTCTAAGCAACGCTGCCATTATAGACTATAAATAGCTATATATACATTCACTGAAATTACACTTACAAATTTTGGAAATGACAGAAATAAAATATATTGTCGAGAAGTAAAAGTTTTGAAGGTTTTCAAACCAAAATTTTCGCAATTTTAAAAAATTCTCAACGTCTGCCCCCAGAACCCCCCCCCCCATTATAGAACCGAAAGAAGTCTTCAACGCAAATATTTAACGTTTATAATATTGAAATTGAAAAGGGTGTTTGTTTTTACGAGATGGATGAACTTTGTACTGTAATGAGCTTGCAATTTATGAGCACGTATTGTTGCTGTCGAAAAAGGATGCTTTTGTTTTTTGTCATCTTTAACAGAGAAAGGAACATGTTGAAGAAAGCATTCGGGGGACTTAGATGTAACCTCCGTGGGAAATCCGATGGACACGGAGCCCATCAAATGGAGATCCCACAGGTGTCCCCTGGCATCCGTCTGGTCAACGGCGTAAACGGGCTCTGTTCCCGGGGGCACGGCATCGCCATGTCGAATTCCACTGATGCCATCCAAGTGCTTAAATTATGCTGCCGAGTGGTTACTTGCCTCTCCTCATTCTTGCTTATTCCGGCTGCCTGAATGTGCTGCTGGCTTGCGAACTACGAAGACGTGTGCTGAACTTCAGATGGTTGATGTACCCCATATAGCCTTCTAGCTGAGGGGCCCGGAAATCACAACAACAACAACATGAAACCATTCATGCAAGGCAGATTTAAACTTTGTCCATATTTTATTAATATCGGCTTCAAAATTGAATATTGGATCCAGGGGCGCAAGAGGGACGGCGGGCAGCCCCTCCTGTCAGGTTTCGATGGTCAGAAAAATTAAGAAACAGAAAGGAGAAAAAGCAGAATAAAAACAAAATTTTCACGCCTTCGGCGCGAATTAACTATTTTTGTGTGTTTTGATAGTAGCATTTACTTTTCATATCTTCATATCTTTACTTCTCACTGAGTTAATCATAGAAATACAATTTTCCAAAATTGCTGCTTGCAATTGCTAAGAAACAACAAAAAGCAAAAGCTGGAGCGGTTAATACCAAAGGAGACTATTAATTTACAAATTTTACAAAAAAGCCCATCAGAGTGACTGGGGGTGTATTTGCTACTTTGGGTTCACATAGGATATACATGAGCATGCCTGGGCTTCTTTTACTGGGGTGGGATGGGGGGGGGCGCCCCTCCATTTTTTGGGTCCCCCCCCCCACTCGACCCCTTCCCCCCACTTTTTTAGGCTTCCCCCCACTCACTATAAGGTGCCCAGAAAATGCCAAATTTTAAGGATTTTTGGTCAAAATTTTTCCGGCGTCGCCGGAACCTTTTGCTCAAAAATCGTTTATTTTGGTACTTAAACTCAATTTTTGAGCACTGTTATAGCAGTATATGTAGAAAACAGGCTATTTTACTGCATTTTTAGCGATGTTAGACCACTTTAGATCCCCCACTTTTGGGTTCCCCCCCCCACTAGCAGGGCTTTTTTACTGTGAGGGGTGGAGGGGCGCCCCCCACTTTTTGCCCCCCCCCCCCACTTTTTTGGGCTCCCCCCCACTCACTATAAGGTGCCCAGAAAACGCCAAATTTTAAGGAATTTTGATCAAAATTTTCAAAAATTTTCCGGCGTCGCCGTAATTTTTGCTCAAAAATCGTCTACTTTGGTACTCAATCTCAATTTTTGAGCACTTTTAAGCATAGTTATAGCAGTATATGTAGAAAACAGGCTATTTTTACTGCATTTTTAGCGATTTTAGACCACTTTTGATCCCCCAGTTTTGGCCCCCCCCCCACTAGTGGGGGGGCTCCCCCACTCTCCCCACCCCCACTTTTTTCGCCTAAAAAGCCCAGACTAGTGGGGGGCTCCCCCCACTCCCCCCCCCACTTTTTTCGCCTAGAAAGAGCCCAGCATGCGTCCACAACGGGTACGATTTACATATATACGTATATATATATATGTGTGTGTGTGTGTGTGTGTGTGTGCGTGTGTGTGTGTGCGTGTGTGTGTGCGCGTGTGTGTGTGTGTGTGAGCGTGTGTGCGTGTGTGCGTGTGTGTGGGTGTGTGTGTGTGTGTGTGTGTGTGTGTGTGTGTGTGTGTGTGTGTGTGTGTGTGTGTGTGTGTGTGTGTGTGTGTGTGTGTGTGTGTGTGTGTGTGAAAACGTAAAATAGGCGGATATACGGAAGTGAGAAAATATTCGAGTGAGCGACCCCCGTTTGGAACTGTGTACCCATATAGGGGCGAGTGAGAAGGGGTCAATTCGTAGGGGGGGTCAGCATAGTTTTGCCCTTCACTGCATAGAGTGTGACGCTTGTCATACTCTTATCATTATGTACTCTTGGTACGATCCTTTGAAACAGCAAAAAGTGACCCAAAAAAGTTGCTTTCGTGACTAAAATGCAAAAATTTCTCAACTTCTGGGGGGGCTGCACCCTACAAACCCCTGCTTTGGTCTACGAATGATTAGTTCTATTTACCTACCTCAATCAATGAAACCAACTATTATACTACATGCTTGTTCTCAAAGCGCGTAAAATGCGTGTAGAAACCCATAAATAAAACGAAAAATTTCAACATTGGCGCCACCCCACATGTCAGAAAACTCTGGATGCGACACTGATTGGATGCCAATTTGTATTTTCAAAAAAAGTTTTAATGCCACCAATATTAGCTTTTCTAAAATTAAACGATCTTGGAAAACTGTTTACTGTTTAAAATATACCAAGTTGACCGCGAATTTTGACATGGTCCAAAGAGCTAAATGGTCGCCCTATAATACCATCAGTAATAAATGCTGTATGATTGCAGAAAACTAAATCCAATATATTCCTCGCACTATGTGTAGGCTCCAAGACATAGTGATCAAAACGGTTTTCTAACATCCATTTACAGGGACACACCAATTTTTACAAACATTTACAGGGACAGCAGGGACAAACCAATAAGAAGCCTCCATGCAAGTATTCTCTACATACATTACGTATGTACTAATAAATAAAATGCCTAAGCAAAGTGCAAAAAGCAATTAAAGTAAGCTAAAGTATTTTTCTTGTAGCGACCCACACCTGATATTCTCTTCAGGTCCCAGGATTGTGCGATGCAGGGGAGAACCTTCAAAAGCCTTCAAATGCAGGATATCGAAGACAACTTCCTGCAAATTTTGTTCAACTTCCTGCAACGCAATAAGTAAATCCCTTTAGAACAACAAAGCGGAAATTTATAATTTTAAACATTTTACGCCAAAAATTGCTTTTAAGCGAAAAAAAACAGTTTTACAGGCATGCATGAGTCTATATATCTGTTGTCGCATCAGCTGAATCCTACCAACAGTTAAAAGCACAGTTTATATATACAAATAAAAGAAAGGCATATATATGCTGTTTATCTGTACCTGCATTTCTCTTAAAATAACCGCTCGTTCTCGCTCAATTTCTGATTTCCCATACTTGCTGTTCAGTAGAATATCAGACAGAATTTCGACAGCTATAAAATTAACAATTAACAACATTCGGGACTATTTCGAGCTCTCAGTACTGAGACTTTCGAAGAACCATAATTCCAAAGAAAGAATATTTCCAACCAATATATACCCACATTATGCTACTTTACCTTGTAAATACAAATAACTTCCAACCAAAAATGGCTGAAAATCTTTTAGCGGATAAATGCACAATTAAGGGGACCAGAACTTTTGACTTGTTTGGGATATCACGAATTATATACATTTAATAAACGAGGCTAACCCTAAGTTTTCTGACGCCTTATAATGATGCCAGGGCTGCCGAGCGACCTTTCTCAGAAAAAAGGAAATAAAAGGAATTTTGCACCCGAAAAAAAGGAAAAAAAAGGAATTTGTCCGACAAAACATAGGAAATAAAAGGAATTTTCAGACATAAATTAATAACGTTACTGAGCAAAAAATTAAATTTTTTCCATTTTGAACAGCCACACAAGGTTTGAAACATTTACATACGTTTCTAAGCAAAGAGAATTTAAGCAAAACGCTATATAAAATGCAAATGCGGACGCGTTTCAAGCTTCGTCTTCTTGATCACAGTAAATACGCTATTATAAAACAGAAAATACGCGCCGAAGGCGCGAAATTTGTTGGTTTTGTACCTCTTTTTGTATTTTTATCTTAATATTTCCGACCCTCGAATCGGAAACAGGAAGGCGCTATCTGCACTTGACCTAAATTCTTGTATAATTATATACAATCTAGCTTCGTACAGATTTGAAGTTTAAATTGAGAACACATTAAGAACAGGTTTTGGAGAATTTATCCTTTAAATATCTAACTTTGACGCAAAGAAACAAGCTACGTAAGCAATGCGACCTGGTATAAAATATTTCATCCGAGATATATGAACCCGCACATCGAGAATTCGGTTATTAGAGCTTGAAGTAGCTTATAACTGGGTTAAAACAGCGAGATTTGGGGGGGGCACAGCACTTCAGAAACTGAATCGGCTATGGAACCATCAACGCTTTTTAATGAAGAAATAAGCCTTCTCCAGATTCCACTAATATCTAAAATTTAGCTTTGTAACCGAAAATAAGAAAGCAATTTATAATATACGAATGGAAATAGAATAAAGTAGAAATGCTATTAGCTCAAGATCGGGGGGCTGGAGTCCCCTAAGAAACTTATAGAATTTATAGAAATTTGTACCTTCAATCAGGGACGCACTTAGGATTTTGGAAAGGTCGAGCCTACAAAATTTAGCCCGTAGAAGTTGAAAAATTATATACTATATATATACGTTTAGTGTTACTCAAGATTATATAAACGTTCTATCGAGTATATATATATATATATATATATATATATATATACAAATTAAATTTTAACTCCTGTCTTTAAGCAAACAAAAAATAAGTCCAACAATTTCTATAAATCTAAATTCGTAAGTCATATTTAGTAAAAATGCATGTAGCTTTAGCTATTCTATAATAAAACTGAAAAATTAAGTTAAACAATATTCCGGCGAAGCCGGAAAATTTTTGGAAATTAATACCGTAAGACTAAATTTTAGGCACATTTTTGTCAATTGTCAGAAAATTTTTGAAAAAAAGGAAATAAAAGGAATTTTTGCAGAAAAAAGGAAAAAAAAAGGACGACCTCGAAAAAAAGGAAAAAAAAGGAAAAAAGGAACCGCGGCAGCCCTGTGATGCAGATCCCTCGAGGAATTGTCTTTCCGGGAAAAACCTGATAGTATGACTTCTAATTCTAAATTTTAGAAACATGTGATTTTGTTTATTTTGATAATGTTTTTTAGTTCCCACTGGTTCGCGAAGCAAACAAGTAGGCGCGTTTTCCATAAAAATTGTCCTTCAAAGAAGAGTTATATAAATACAAGAAAATGAAAAAGTGACGGGCACCCACGAAAACCATTGCTACTCACTCACTTTACATTTAGCATTGTAGAATATTTAAAGAACAGTAATAGTA
>JASAND010028487.1:0-16304 GCA_030248195.1 Trissonchulus latispiculum
CCTCCGGTCACCTTACAATTCCTCACACCTCTCTCAGCTTTGGCAGTAACAGGATTTGTCCATGTTTTTTTACCCGCGAATCGGGGAAAAACATGGTGCGGGGAAAAACATGGCACGAATTTCTAGCAAGCGACCATTTAGAGTGGTTTAAAAGCGTTGCTTCAGCTGTTTTTAGCGTGCAAAACTACCTAGGCACCATTCTAGCGTCACAACAAGCTTAAAATCCGATTTTTTGGCCAAAATGCCAAATCCGCCGTACCTAACCTGTTTGGACATGAAACCTGCTGGGAACTGGCCATAATATGCAGAATACAGCTAGAAAAAGTTACGTAGATGTGTTAAAAATTGCAATATCCCATCATTTTTCAGGTTTTTTCAAAATTTTCATTTTTACCATAGAAACTTATGAAACCTGGCACGTTGATGCTGCAAATCAAATTTTCGAGCTAGAAGCTTCAAAAATGCTCAAAGTTGGCAGATTTTGAGTTTTTTAGCGGTTTTAAAAAATTCTCTTTCCTATAGAAGCATTAGTTACGCCTTCCTGAAGCATACGCAAAAATTTGAAAATTTGGTCACCATGTATTTCCCCGCTCTAGTGGACCCTATGTGGGGGGAAAACATGGTCAATTTTTTTTACTGGGTGCACGTAGGGGAAAATCGCTATTGCCATGTGATAGAGCAAGTCGAATTATGCCGCATGCAAATTTATAGTAGCCAAAGTTGGATGGCTGGTTAGATATATACTTGCAAACTTTCGAAAATCCTTAGCATTTTGGCCCATTTTGGGAGGTCAACTTTGGTCATGTACTGTGCTTACAGAATCGTACTCAGGAACCAATCTGGTACTGCATGGTATAGTTTAAGACTTGCTCTTTCTAATGGGCTATACTAGGCAGCTGCGGCTGCTATGGTTGGTGAGTAGGCGACCATGTTTTCCCCCTCTTTTCCGGCATGCCCCCCCTGACTATATATACCCTCCCCAACTTTCGGCAACTCCCCCGAACCCTCCCCCAGCGATTTTTGGACCCAAATGGTTAAAGCTGAATTTGACTGAAAAATCGTCATTTTTTGAACAATGTTTCTAAAATTTTTACTTAAAATCGCTTTAAACGGAGCAAAAACGTCTAAAACGTTAAAACCAGGCCTTATTTTGAATAAAACAGGGCTAAATTACAGAAAATTTTGCCTTTGCGGCCATCTATCGAAATTTCTGAGTTCCGAAATCTGGGGGGGGGGGGGGGGGTTGGAAGGACATACATATACCCCAACCATCACATTTCACAATCATTTCACCATCACAGTCCGTCACGTTTCTTGGATCGACCACAAACCTTGGCTAATTTGGGCACATTTTGGCATACATTATGAATTTTCATGCCCTATTTTCGGATATCAGAACTAGTGAAACAAGCAGTTCAGTACGTTTAATGGACTGTGCATCGAAAAAACAACCCTTTTAGCTAAAAAATTTACTGTTTAGGTATATATAGGTTCAGTTTAGGGGGGTCCTCCCCCTCAAATTTTGGAATTTGGTGGGGTCCCCCGGGCCCAATTTGGACCCTCCCCCCCAACCCAAACAGGTGGAATAGCTATCTATGTATGCCTAAAACGTAGACAACAGGCCTTATTCTGAAGAAAAAAGGGCTAAGTTTGTAAATTACAGAACATTTTTGCATTTTTTGGCCTCAAAATTTTTTTGATACCCCTACCTGCAATCGGCCTTTCAGCGACCCCCTTCCCAAAAATTTTCAAACCTTCCCATATTTTTGAAAATTTTTCTCCAACAATCGGAAATTTTATAAAAAACAAAAAGCAGTGAAAAGTCGCGAAATTGCTCTACAAAATTGCTAAAATTAAGATTTCTCAGTTTTTGACCGATTTTTCGCCTCGCTCCCTTCGAAAATTTTTCTTAACCCTACCCCCAAATCCGACCCATCCAGACTCCGTCCAACCGGGGGCGGGGGGAGGTGGATTCAATCGAAATTGTTTCCTAAAATGTGCGGCGAAAACTGGGGGGGGGCTGTTGAAAAATTGGAAAGAAATGTAGCCATTTTTTGAATTTTTGGAAACATTCTTTCAGCAACATCAACTTTTTAATCAACAAAATTTCTTAGGGCTGGGCTTATTCTAGTGGGGGGTTGGGCCCCCCAGGAACGACCTTCTCCCCCCAAAAATCGCCTTCCCCCAAAACAAAGGGTGCCCCTTTTGGTACCAAATTTTGCCCTGAAAAATTCGCTCAGAAGGCTTCTTCTTCGTATTCCTGGAGCACACTCAGAAGGCTAAATTTTAAAAAAGGAGAGATACTTAAAGACGGAGATTAAATCTGCTAATTTTTGCAATAAAAATCAACGTCTACAGTGCATGTCAGAAAAATGGCGGTATTTTTAGTATATTTTTCGAAACATTTTCGCCCCAAAATTCCTTGCGTCTCGGACTTTTGGGGGGCCCCCAAATTGCTCCCCCCCCAGATTTTTGGCCAAAAAGTGGGCAAAATGGCATAAAATCGAAAATTCAGGGGGGTCCGCCACCCTCCGTCGGGAACTCCCTCCCCTAGATTTTTTGCCCAGCCACACCTATATATGCCCCCCCACGAGCCATAGGTGTAACGGGGATTTGGGGTGGGGGGCCCTCCCCCGCAATTTTGGGGGCCCCCCTTTTTAGACCCCCCCACGACCCCCCCCCAAACCACCCCCAAAAAATAATTTTTCAATTTTTATGCCAAAAATCCCATTTTATGCCATTGCTAATGCCGAAGAACATGAAATCATTAAGTAATCTTGACATGAGCCAGTGTATTTAAACTCGAAAACTTGATTGCCAACATGTTAATCCAGAATAAGGTCAATATTGAGTTTAGAAGTCCGTAAAACCGTTATAAACGTATATTTCTCGCCATAATAAACAGGTTGAGCCAAGCATTTGCACTTTTTTGAAAGTTTTGCAAAACTTACCCTAAAAATATATACCCAAAGTTTGGCCAATTTTCGCCCCTTCGGCGCGACTACTCCCCCCCCCCCCCAGTTGGCGGGATGGCCGGGGCCCCCAAAAAATCCCCCCAACCCCCCCAATTATATACACATATGATACGTATATATAAGTGATGCGAAAAAGCCTGCAAATGAGCATTTTGAAAAATCAGGGTAGATGTTAAAATTTTTTGGATGTGCCCCCCGAAATTTTTTTCTGGCGTCGCCACTGTCCCCCAACCCTCACTTACACTTATGGTAGCAGCGCAGGAGTTTTTTGGACGGGGTACGCACAGGTGTTTCAGGACACACACACACACGACACAGAAAAAAGCGGGGTTCGGAAATAATAAGGAGGACCCCCCACGACCCCCCCAAACCACCCCCAAAAAATAAGTTTTCAATTTGTATGCCAAAAATCCCATTTTCTGCCATTGCTAATGCCGAAGAACATGAAATCATTAAGTAATTTTGACATGAGCCAGTGTATTTAAACTCGAAAACTTGAATGCCAACATGTTAATCCAGAATAAGGTCAATATTGAGTTTAGAAGTCCGTAAAACCGTTATAAACGTGTATTTCTCGCGATAATAAACACGTTGAGCCAAAAATTTGGACTTTTTTTGAAAAATTATGCAGAATTTACCCAAAAAATGCCCAAATTTTGGCCAATTGTAGCGCACTCGGCCTCGGCGCGACTACCCCCCCCCCGTTTGGGGGGGCCAAACATTTCTCGGGGGGTTGGAAAAATGGCTAGGGGGGTTCCCCCCCAACTCCCCCCAATTACACCTATGTCTGGAGGGGGTAGCCGAAATTGGAGTGAGTGGGGTCGCCGATTTTGGGTAGGGTGGGGTCCGAAAAAATTTTTTGGAAAGTGAAGTTAAAATTTATTAAAATTTTGCCAAAAACTTTGGATTTCCCAAAAAAGGTTGAGTCGGGTCGGGTCGGGCCCTCCCATAGGTGTACCAGGCTACAGTTTATCCCCTGTGAGCATAGGTGTACCAGGCTACAGTTTACCCCCTGTGAGACCCTCCCCCCCTACCCGACCTCAACTACTCCCCCCCAAGCCGAGCTCAAACCCCCCTCCCCCCCTAAAATTGGGTCCAAACTCCAAACCAAGTAAAAAAATGCAAAATTTTTGAAAACATTTTTTGCAACATCTGAAAATTTTTGGAAAAAATTAGAAAAATAGGCTATAAATCACCTATAAACAGCTAAAGATGGTTATTTATAGCAATTAAAAGGTAATATACGCAATTATAAAAAACAATCTGGGCTAATTTAGGCACAAATTTGTCAATTTTCAAGCCCTATTTTCGCATACGAAAACTACTGACAGAAGCTTTTGAGTACGTTTAATTTAGTTTTAGTTTTGAGTAATGTACTGTACATCGAAAAAGGAGCATTTTTAGCTAAAAAAACTTGGGTACAGTTTAGGGGGGGTCCCCCCCAAATTTCGGATTTGGGTGGGGCCCCCCGAGCCAAATTTGGACCTTCTACTCCCCCCCAACCCAAACAGGTGGTACACCTATGCCTGTGAGACCCCCCCCCAATTTGGGGGCCCCACAAATTTTAGGGGATGATTTGGAAAAATGACTGGGGGGGAGGTCTGACTGACTGAGGAATGACTGAAAAATGACCCCCCCCCCCAACCTCCGCCTATTAAACCCATACTGAATTGGGGAGGTAAAATTTTTGTCAGAAATTTACTAAAAACAAGCAATTTTGCGAAAATTACGATATCTGCAACTAAAAATCAACAATATTTTACCATTTTTGGTCTAGTCTAAAAAATTTGAATTTTTGGAAAAAATTTCGAATTTTTCCGAAAAATTTCCAATTTTTTCTAATTTTGAGACAAAATTTTGAAAATTTTGAGGATTGGGTCTGGCAATTTGGGTGGGTGGGGTCTGGGATTTGGCCATTTGGGTGTGGGGCATAGGTGTAAGGTTGGGGGGGGGGGGGGGGGGTACCCCCCCCCCAATCCTTTCAGACGTCCCCCCCCCGACTGGGGGGGGGGGGGTAGTCGCGCCGAAGGCGCGAAAAATGGCCAAAAATTGGGCATTTTCTGGGTAAATTTTGAAAAAATTTTCAAAAATGTCCAAATTTTTGGCTTAAACTGTTTATTATTATGAGAAATACACGTTTTTAACTGTATTATGGATCTTATGACTCAATATTGTCCTTATTTTGGACTTGGAAACATGTTGGCAATCAAGTTTTGGAGTTTAAAACCACTGTCTAATGTTAAAATTACTTTATGGTTAGATGTTTTTTATCATTAGAAACGGCTGAAAATGCGATTTTTGGCATAAAAAATGAAAAAATTTCGGAGGGGGGGTTGGGGGGGGGGGGGGGGGTCGCAGAGGGGGCCCCCCCCAGAAAATGTTGGGGGGGGGGGGCGCAGCCTCCCCCACCCCAAATCTCCGTTACACCTATGGTGTGGGGGGTCTGCCTCCAAAATTTCGAGCGTGGGGTCGGGACTTTTCCATTTGGGGGGAGGGGCATAGGTGTAACGGAGATTTGGGGTGGGGGAGGCTCCCCCCCCCAACTTTTTCTGGGGGGCCCCTCTGGAGTAGACCCAGGACCCCCCAACCCTCTCCCAAAAAACTTTCTATTTTTATGCGAATTCGCATTTTCAGCCGTTTCTAATTAACATTCAACCATGAAGTAATTTTATCATAGACAGTAGTTTTAGACTCGCAAACTTGTTTGCCAACATGTTTCTATGTCCAAAATAAGGTCAATATTGAGTCAGAAAGTCCATAATACCATAGTTTCCTTTGGGGGGGGGGTTCTCCGGCACTTATAAAGATGGGGGGACACAAAAATTTTGCCTTGGCCCCCCCTTATGTTTCGAAAAAATTGTTTTGTCTCCGATTTGGATGAGAAGGTGCCCCTAGGGTATATACATCGAGGTCGCTGATTTCAAAAATCGAATCGAGAGATCGATCCGATCAATCGATCGATCAGTAGAATCGATCGATCAAAATCGATCAAAAAATTTTTTGTCTCCTATTTTCGCGAAAAGTCGCCTAGGGTAATTCGGGGGCGCTGATTTCGAATCTGCAGTCGAAATTTCATGAAAATCGATCCTGCTCCCGCAAAAATAAATTTTCATCGAATTTTTCAAAAATCTTCTATAAGTCGAATTTGGCAGCTCTGATCGAAATTTCAACTGCAGATTCGGAATCAGCGGCCCCGAGTTACCCTATAGGCGGCTTTTCGCGAAAATCAGAGACAAAAAATTTTTTGATCGATTTTGATC
Organism: Trissonchulus latispiculum; assembly: GCA_030248195.1. Taxonomy (NCBI): domain Eukaryota; kingdom Metazoa; phylum Nematoda; class Enoplea; order Enoplida; family Ironidae; genus Trissonchulus; species Trissonchulus latispiculum. The sequence continues at coordinate 6,236 of JASAND010028487.1, forward strand.
GATCGATTCTACTGAGCGATCAATTAATCGGTTCGATCACTCGATTCGATTTTTGAAATCAGCGGCCTCGATTTACCCTAGGGGCACCTTCTCATCCAAATCGGAGACAAAAAAATTTTTTCGAAGCATAAGGGGGGACCATTGGGGGCGGGGTTGGGCAACTGGTGGGGGGGGGGGGGTAAATTGGCCAAAAATTGGACATTTTTAGGGCAAATTTTGCAAAATGTTCCAAAAAAGTCCAAATTTTTGGCTTAACGTGTTTATTATCCCGAGAAATACATATTTATAACGGTTTTATGGACTTCTAGACTCAATATTGACCATATTCTGGACTCAGAAACATGTTGGCAATCAAGTTTTCGAGTTTAAGAGCACTGTGTAATGTTAAAATTATAGCCATGGGGTGAAAAAACCCAACCCTTTTTGGGGGGAAAAAACCCCCCCGCCTCCTGGGTCACGGGTTGGAGCTAGGAGCTCCAAAACATACCAGCAGAAAGCGCGACTCTTTCTAACCTATGTGTGCAAAGATCAGGTCGTTTGGTTCACTCTTGCTCATTTTATGACATTTTGAAAATGATACCTACTTTTTGGTCCAACCTTCCAAAAATCTGACAAAAGTTTGGACGGATGGGACTTTTGACTGCGTTGGGCTAGAAAAGTTTTGCAACTATCTGCAACGATGGCAAGTCTTCCTCTTTGCACACAGCAAAAATTAGACCGATCCGATGCACCGTTAGACTGGCACATTGCCAAACGTGGCGGGGAAAAAACCCACTTTGGGGGGAAAAACCCACCCAAACTTTTTTAAAAATTTTTTACCAGCTCAACTGGGAAACAATTCGGGACTGTAGTACGATATTATCGAGGACGCTGCGTCACCCTATGCTGTCAGATTTGGACAATTTTGAATACTTGGGTAGCTAGAGGCATAAAACCCTAAAAGTGCAATTTCCCTGCTGGATGACCCAGCAGAGGTCTAATTGTGACTTTTAATAGCCAATTGTACGTAAAAAACCATTCTCTACACGTTAGAATAATAAGTTTTATCAAATTACATCGTTTTTAGCATTTTTCAAAAATTGCCCTATGTTTATGTGTTAAACTTTATGAAACCTGTCCATTTGATGCTGCATTTTCAATGGCACATGAGATCTCAAAAAAAGCTACCTAGGTCGGGTTTTTTGACTCATACTAACTAAAAAAGAGTTGAATTTTACACAGGAAGTGTCAGAATCGCGCTACGACAATTTTTAGGACCTGTGAGGGGTGGGTTTATTTTCCACCCATTTGGGTTTTTCCCCCCATTGGGTTTTTCCCCCGCTACTTTTCGCATTATACCGGCCTAAACCGTACAACCTAGACCTAGAGAAGTGCAAATGGGCTTAAAAGAAAGTTCTAAGTACGCCAAGTACGATGGTATATAGAGTTCTCAGCTAGCCCTTATAACAAAAAAGTTCCAGCCAAAATCCGAAAAAGTGGGTTTTTCCCCCCATGGCTATACTTAATGATTTCATATTTTTCGGCATTAGCAAAGCTGAAAATGCGATTTTTGGCATAAAAATAGAAAACTTTTTTGGGGGAGGTTTGGGGGGGGGTCGTTGGGGGGTTGGGGGGGGGGTCTAAAAAGGGGGCCCCCCCAAAAATCCGGGGGAGGGGGACCCCCAACCCAAATCCCCGTTACACCTATGGGGGGACCAGGCGCGTAGCCAGGGGGGGGGGGGGGGAAGGGGGGCAATTCCCCCCCCCCGAAATTGTGTTGCCCCCCAGGAATTTTTTCCTGCCATGTGTAAAACACCTATTTTTCAAAAAATTTTCGCGCCTTCGGCGCGAACCACGTGAATTATACCATTATAATACGTGTTTCGCACTAAAAAATGAGTACCAATTACCCTATTTCGTCTGCTTTGCCCACCTTCTGCATCATTTGGGTGCATGAACAAGCACTGCGCCTTAACTATTATTGTAATTTCAACGAATGCTCTGTAAAAATTCCACGAAGGTCACGAAATAGAAAAATTTCTCAGCTTCTGGGGGGCTCCGCCCCCGACCCCCCGAAAAAGTTTTGCATTCCCCCTCCCCCGAAATTTTTTTCTGGCTACGCTAGTGGGGGGGGGGGACCAAGGCAAAATTTTTGCCCCATTTTTATAAGTGCCGGGTACTCCCCCCCAAAATTTTTGACCAATTTTACCCCCTCCCAGAATTTTTGAGATACCCTCCCCCAACTTTCGGCTACCCCCCCACAAACCCCCCCCGCCAGCGATTTTTTGACCAAAAAGTTAGCTAAATTTGGCCAAAAAATGGTCATTTTTTAAAAAATTTTCTAAAATTTAGACTTAAAATCATTTTGAAACGGTGCAAAAACACCTAAACCGTTGAAAACAGGCCTTATTTTGAAGAAAAAAGGGTTAAATGACAGGAAATTTTGCATTTTTTGGCCATTTTTCGAAATTTCTGAGGTCCGAATTCTGGGGGGGGGTACCCCCATCACATTTCTTGGGTCGACCATTATTTACCCCCCCCCCCACCCCAGACCCAAAGTTCCAGGGAAACTATGCATAATACAGGTAAAAACGTGTATTTCTCGCAATAATAAACACTAATCCAAAAATTTGGAGGCGCGACTACCATAGGTGAACCAGGCTACAGTTTGCCCCCTGTGAGACCCCCCCCACGGAGAGGCCAGACCCCCCTCCCCCCCTACCCGACCTCAACTACTCCCCCCCCAAGCCGAGCTCAAACCCCCTCCCCCCTAAAATTGGGTCTAAACCAGGTAAAAAATGCAAAATTTTTGAAAAATTTTTTTGCAATTTCTGAAAAATTTTGAAAAAAATTCGAAAAAATGGCTATAAATCACATATAAAGAGCTAAAGATGGTTATTTATAGCAATTAAAAGGTAACATACGCAATTATAAACCACAATCTGGGCTAATTTAGGCATATTTTAGCACAAATTTGTCAATTTTCAAGCCCTATTTTCGCATACGAAAACTATCGACAGAAGCTTTTGAGTATGTTTTATGTACTGTACATCGAAAAAGGAGCATTTTTAGCGAAAAAAACTTGGGTACAGTTTAGGGGGGGTCCCCCTCCCCCAAATTTCGGATTTGGGTGGGGTCCCCCGAGCCAAATTTGGACCTTCTACTCCCCCCCCCCCAACCCAAACAGGTGGTACACCTATGGCGACTACCCCCCCCCCAGGTGGGGGGGGGGGGGGGACGTCCCCCCAAAAAGTTTTGGGGGGAGGGTTGAAAAAAGGGCTGGGGGGGCTACCCCCCCCAACCCCCTTACACGTACACCTATGGGGGGGGGGGTTCCCCACCCGTACCCCTATATGCTGGAAAGGGACGTACCCCGCCCCTTCATCAGAACTCAAGCCAATAAAGCTAGCTAGTAATGAAAACTTCATAATTTTTAAATATAGCAACTAACTAAGTTTGGAGTCATTCAATGGAGTCAAAATTGGACTTGTCATTTCCAAACTTGAATTATCATCTATGTGAAACGTAAGGAAATCTTTTATTCCGTCTTTAAAGTTTTTATCTCTTCTGTGTTATATAGCTACCTTCTAGCTGTATACCCGAATCTGACAGTCAATTTTCAAATAAGTGTACGCTATTGTAGCTTTAAGTACGCTAAAAACGGAAGCTAGTACGCTGAAGTACGCAGCAATGTTGATAGCGTACGCTATTTAAGGTGGTGATTCCTTTTGGTCACATATTGTTGGTTGGCGGCATAAATGAAGATGAAATTTGACGAAACTTTCCGAAATAAGTTCTTTTAGCGTTCTAACGCCCTCCGCGCTAGCCCGATTCAAAAATTCGAGATTTCCAGTCAGGGCGGTTTTTTCCAATTTCTGAAAGTTTGGCAGCAGATACACAGTTATGAATATATTCATTCGAAAGATCTCATTGAGCTTCATATTTTTGCTTTTTAAAGCAACTTTCTATCTTTTCACTACCGTGAGATATAGCCGATTTTCTTGTTTTGGCGTCAAAAACTTGTCATTTTTGCAGAAATCAAATAATCCGACATATTTTGAACTACGCAAGCAATAAAACCAAACTAAGGGCGTCGATCTGAAGGTCTCAGAGGGACAAATTATTCGACGCATGATCGTCTTCCAACTGCTATCCTGTAGGCTGCTATCATAAAAAATGTAGTTTTTGCAAAAACACGACCAATTTTTTTCCAAAGATTATGGAGCATTCACCATGCAAGCTGGAGGGCTGCTACTTACCTTAATACGTTCTGCACAAATATACCCAGGGACGATTTTTTAGTTGCCCCGATTGCTGCTTTCTAGCTAAAGTAATCGCTTGACAAATTTGGAAAAAGTAGGCAAAATACAGGTTACGCACACATTTCAGCTTATTTCTCTGCAACGGTTTCACAATTTCACAAGAGCGATTTCACAATAACTAAAAAATCGTCCCCAGCTATTTGACGGAGGTATCGAATGATATAACCGGTGTCTCGCGAACAAATTTACTTGAGTCTGCAAAAATTCTGGAAAATTATACTTCTTCTAAAATGTGTTAAAAATATTTTAGAAAAGCAACATTAGTTTCATGGCATGCATTGAAAAGAGAAAATGTCAAGCTACATTTTGATATAAAAACGGCTTCTTAACTCTAACGGCCGATTGCATCAAATCGGACTAGCTATTCTGAGAATAAAGTTATTCCGGAATAGCTATTCCTATTCTTATTTTATTCCGATACTCCGTTGCACCAAACAAGAATAGGATTAGCTGAGCTAATACTATTTTATTCTCAGAATAAAATAAGAATAGGTATACCTATTCTTATTTTCGCTTAACCAATCAAACGGTACCAAACGCCATACTCAACCATTCAGATTATAGTAGGTTTTGTCACGTGCTTCTTAATTTATTCCTATTCTTATTCTGATGTTAGCCATTTTCTGATTATAATTTAAGTTGAGCAAGCCAGCAAGGAACTGAAATATAAAAATGTACATAGGACTAACAAGGCGCTGGGTAGTATGGGTTATAGGTTACATTTCGGCAACAAGCTTTAGGCATAGAAATGAACGTAAACACAAATAGTCAAGAATTTTTCCAGTTTACCTTGATTGCGCTTAGGAAAATATGGGCTTACAGCGAATTAGATTTGAATCAATAATTAACATTTTAAAATGCAAATACGAAGAATTTGCTTTGCCTAGCATGAATAAGTCATACGGAAAGACAGTTCTTGACGTCGCAAGTTAAGAAAATATCAGATAACTCAAAAATTCAGGAAATCCTTTAAAATATGTGCTTAAACCTGCTCTTGAGGAAGAATAGGAATAAGAATAAATAAGGCACTTATTCTCATTTTATTCCTATTTTATTCCGGAATAAGTTTGGTGCAATGCTCTTAATCTAATCCTATTCTTATTCTTATTCTGATTTTATTTTTATTTGGTGCAATGGAATTTTTGCTATTCCTATTTTATTCCGGAATAAAATAGGAATAAGCCTATTCTAATCTTATTCTTATTTGGTGCAATCGGCTGTAAGTAATGAATGAGTAGTAATGGTGCAAACTTTATGTGACCAAAGGGAATCACCACCTTAAATGACTGCGTACCTCTCTAAGCACTGTTAGCTAGCGGTGATTTTTCCCAGCCACACCTATGTGTAGATGTTTCTTTCTGCTTGAGTTATAATAAATAGATAATAGCCGCCAATGTTTTCAAATCATTTTTTCTGCATTCTATTGTGCATATTAGCGATGGACAATGGATATCCGGATACCCGGATAATTTTTATATCTGGACTCGATAATGTCCGATATGATATCTGGATATCCGTTTACATTGCAGACAAAGCAATGAAAAATTAGCGAATTTTTGATGAAATGTTCAGAAATTGTAAACTACAAATTAATTTCTTCTAAAATATTTCTGACTGTATAATAGAAATTCGCAGCATACCAAACAAAATACAGACCGAAAAATTACAGTCTTAACTGCAAAATCAAAAACTTTTCTTGAAACTAAGTTTCGAATTAGCGGATTACCGGATATCCGGACATTGTTAACGTAAAATAGGCGGATATTCGTATATGAAAGAATATCAGGTTCCCACCACTAGTGCATATGCACACATTTACAAAATGCAATGTAAAAATCCATAAACAAATGCTCAGTCAAATTTTGCTTCCGCTTTCTACAAAATGACCTCAAAAATTTCCAAACTGGTGCTACTTTATAAAAAGAGCTCTAGCTTTGAACTGGCGGCTACCGCCCCAGACCCCCGTTTTATCATAACTATATACGTTGCGTTGCTTACTGTGAATTTCATCCGCTCATTTTATTATATACTTACCTTATCTGGTGAAACCATGGCGCCAGCCATAAGATAACTACGTAAGATAATTTGAAACAGCAAAAGGTGGTCAAAAAAATTGCTTTCATATCTAGAATGCAAAAAATTCTCAACTTCCGGGGGGCTCCCAGACCCCCTGCTGTCACGTTTATATAAATGCTTACTACCACAATCAATGAAACCAACTACGACATGCTTGTTCTCAAAGGAGGAAGAGAATGGAGTCAGCCGGTATCATCGAGAAGATGGAGGCCGCTGAATGGGTCCATCCAATCGTTGAGGTACCGAATAAATCTGGCGAAGTTCGCGCGTGCTGCGACATGCGAAATCTCAATCAATAGATCCTCACCGATGTTGGCCAGTCGAAAATTATCAGCAAGATTGACTTGCGAAAAGCCTACTTCCAGCTGCCATTAACGGAAGACAGCCGTCACCTCACTGCATTTCTGACGCCGATCGGATTGTTCCAGTATTGCCGACTGCCTATGGGCTACAAAAGCTCTGTCAGTGTGTTCCAGAAGGCAATGTAACAGATCCTGTCCGTTCAAGGAGTAGTTCCGTTGGTCGACGATATCCTCATCCATGGGCCGACCAAGGAAATTTATGATCAACGATTGCTCAAGGTCCTGAGAAGACTTGAAGAAGTTAGAGCAACTGTGGAACCACTGTAACTAACCACCCGCACAAACGCAAGATCGACTTCGTCGGGCATTCTCTTTCTGATCAAGCAGTGCTGACTTTGGTTGACAATGTCGAAGCGATTGCTCAGATGCCGAAGCCGAAGACTGTTCGGGAACTCAAGACTTTCCTCGGAGCTGCCACTTACTACTTTAGATTTCTGCCACACTTTTCAACAAGAATGGAGCCGTTGAGAGCTGCCGAGCTAAGTTTGTCCTCCCAATTGGAGTGGACACAAGATACCTACAAAAAAATTAACCAAGATCTCTGCAGCAAGCCGGTCCTAGGATTCTACCAAAAATGTAGTACGACGTTCGTTGGTATCGATGCGTCAACAGTTGGACTGGGTGCTGCTCTCTCTCAAATTCAAGACGGAAGAGGAGTCGTCATTGCCTACGCCTTCAGGAGCCTGTCACCTACCGAGAGACGATATTCCATGACAGAACTGGAAGCCTATGCTGTCGTTTGGGCATGTGAAAAGTGGAAATACCTTCTATGGGCAAATCAGTTCACCGTACCATCGGATCAGCAAGCCCTGGCTTCATTGATCGATACACGGATTGGAGCCAATGGTCACAAACCACTGTGGATGGCCAGGTGGTACTTGCGTCTGGCGGAATTCGACTACAGAGTCGAGTACAAGCCAAGCAAGGACAACGCTGTTGCTGATGCTTTGTCCAGGTTGCCTTTGCCACCGAAGAAGACCGAAGACATTCCTGAGTGTTGGTGTGATGCCTATGTTGCAGCATTTCCATTTCCGCAGAAGAGCTGAAGGAAAAAGCCGAAGCTGATCCCGTACTGGGGAAGTTGATGCACGTGATGCGACGCCAATGGACGAAGAAAGATCGTCGATTCAGACCTGAAACCTTTCTATCCAATCCGGAAGGATTTGTCAGAAATCAACGGCGGTCTTTTCAAGGAAACAGTTCGGATTGTTCCCGAAACTCTGAGAAGACGTGTACTTGCCCTAGCACATGATGGTCATTCAGGCATTGTCAGGATGAAGCAACGATTGCGAGAAACCTACTGGTGGCACAAATACAGAAAGATGCTGAGGATTGGGTCAACCGATGTGAACCCTGCCAGCTATCTGACAAGTCAGCTAAGCCAGCTATCTGACAAGTCAGCTAAGCCAGCTAAGCGCGGTACAGCCTACTGAAGTACCGCCCGCCTAGCGTTGGACATTGCGGGACCATTCGCTAAGCTCCATATCATCAGCGATTCCAACTTGTGCTCCAGGACTACACTACTTGTCGCTTACCGAAGTACGTCACATTCCATCACAGGCTTGTCACCGTACTTCACGGAGGAAGAAAGATGAAGACGATGCTTACGCCACCGACACAACGTAAGCCGAGGAAGCCACGAGGCATGCCAGAATTCAACAGCCCCATAGCAGGAGATGGGTACGATGTCGATTGCCATGGACTCCGAAGGGAAAATCTTCGTGGTCCAAGCCTATGCGAATCATTCGACGGAAGGGTACATTCACCTGCCAACTCGAGAATGGGAAGAAATGGCACACCAGAAAACTTACCAAAGCCCGTGTCAAATCCGAAGAAAACGACGAAGACGACGCACCGATTCTACCACTTCCTCCTGAAACGAAAGACGTTGCCGAAGTCCCAGCTCCAGATCCGCCTCCGAATCATCAGCCCAATGATCAGGGACATCAGCGCCAGCAACGAATCCCCGATTTCTTAAAAGATGAAATTGCTCAGGCGTTTCAACCCTCCATGGAAGAAAGGGTGATGTAGTGTCTGCAGAATTGACATTCACGTGAAACTATAAACGTTGCTTTTGTTAGTGAAATATGCAAATTGGTTTACTGCCCATATAAGTGCTTGTTTTCTGTGATTAAACTCAGTCTGCTTGTTCTCTCTTCTCACAGTCGCCCACTACAGGATAATATTGTGACACTGATAGTGACAGCAAGCTTAGCGCACACACGCTAATGGCTGACTTTTACAGACGCAAAACTATATACATTAAAACGGGGGTATGAGAGGTCCCAGCCCCCACCCGCACAAGTTATTCATTTTGATATGGACAAGGTAAAAGGATGCACATTTTGTGAGTATTGTAATTTGTTTTCAGAATCATGACAATTTTAAAAGGTCAGAATTCTGGAAATGACTGTATTTTCATGAAACGGTTACGAGCAAAAATATGCCGCTGGACCAAATATTGTCTATTCCCATGAAAGAATTTAACCGTTTTTCACTATGAGTGTACTGTACAAAGCACAAAATCACAAAAAGTATGAACCGGGTTTTACACACCAGATCATTGATCATGAAATGGATTAATTAGATTGCTTATTAAATAACATTCAATATTAATTCATTTCTCAGCCTCTAATTCTCCAGGCACTGACAAGAATAATGTTGTGCCTTGTTTAAACAAACTTTATATTAATTTTATCAAATCCGATGAGGATAATGTTATAATATAATAGCTTTGGATCTGATTCTCCACGAGCTCTTAGTAGATACAAAACAGGGTTCCGGCATCAGATCCGGTGCCATCTCCAGTTCAAATGTAAGGGGCACCTGACTCCAGCCTATTACTTAATTTCAGGTGCCCACCCAGCACCTGAAAACTAGTCTACCTCATCAAAAGGTACTGCGACCTAGTTTTGAACCGTTTCGACCCCCGCCAAAAGGTCTCATCAGACGACTTAGGGCTACCGTTACGGTTTTTTGATTTTATTCTTTTTTAAAGCCTTCACATAATATACATACAACAAATTATCACTACACAAATTATTATAAACACTAAGCCGCTTCATCAGATTCTTCCATAGTAACCCCATTAGTGGGGAGGATATGTTCGTCTATCTTCCTATTTTTCTCAATAGCAATCTTATATGCCTCCAATGCATCTATTCCTTTATCTTCTACTATTATATTCTTCTTTTCAATAATCTCCTTTATAATTGGGTCGTCTCCGAAAGCAATCAGTTGTTCAAATCTGTTCAAAAGCAAACTATTGATAGTACGTCTGATGCGTGGTAGAAGATCGTCAACCTGGAGTACGTAACTGAACGAAGTACA